>PVJS01011065.1:0-46561 GCA_004027185.1 Glis glis | reverse complement strand
CTCTTTCTCTCTCTCTCTCTCTCTCTCTCTCTCTACCTAGTGAGGCCCTCCGCAACTTCGTGAGACCAGGTTTCAAACTAAAAGTATAAAAAAAATAGGGTTGGGGGTGTAGCGCGGAGGTAGAACGCCCCTGGGTTCAATCCCCGGTATCGCAAAAAAAAAAAGACATAAGGTGGCAAAATGGATTAGAAATAACAATCCATCTATATACTGCCTGCAAGAAGCACACCTTACAAGTAAAGATACTCACAAACTAAAAGTGAAGGGATGGAGCAAGGTAATCCAAGCTAATGGAACTTGAAAACAAGCAGGAATAGCAATGATGATATCAGATGAATTAGACTTTGCCGGAGCCTGCCGGCAGAGTCGAAGGGTTTGAACTGTTCCTGAAACGGGGAGTGAGGATTGAGAAAAGACAAGAAGAGAGACAAGAGACAAGAGAGGAAAAACTAGAGATAGCTTCAGGGACTGCAGTCAATACCGCAGCCTTTTCGGGAGGACTCTCAGTCAATACTGGAGCCTTATCGGGAAGATGGTCAGTCTATGCTGCCGCAGCATCTTTATTTTGCTTGGACCTTATATACACTTTCAGAGCATCAGATGTACACAATGCCAACCTTAACAACATAGCACCAGATGTATATAATATTAATACCAACAAGCAGACAAACATCGTGCTCTCACGCAGCACCCCTCCTCCTTTCCAGGTCAAGGAGTGGTCAACTCATTCCTCTGCAAGCCTCCCTCTGTTGTTACAGCCACAATCAACAAAATCGACCACACTTGGCAAAATCCTCGCCTTGCCGGGCTGTTTATGCAACTCAGAGAAGGGAATGGCTCCCGACAGACTTCAAACCTAAACTCATCAAAAGAGACAAAGAAGGTCATTTCTTACTGGTAAAAGGAATAATCCAGTAAGAGGATACAACGATAGTCAACATTTATGCCCCAAACATAGGTGCAACCACTTTCATAAAGAAACTCTTCATGACATTAACCAACACATAGATCCCAATACAATAATATTAGGAGACTTCACCCCTCTCACACCACTAGATTGATCTTCAAGACCAAAGGTCAGTAAAGGTGCCTAAGCCCTAAGGAACACCATAAACCAAATGTACCTACTAGACACATACAGAATATTCCACCCAACTACAGCTGAATTCACATTTTTTCAGCTGCTCATGGAAGCTTCTCTAAAATAGACCATATCCTAGGCCACAAAATGAGTACTAGCAAGTTCAAAAAATGTGACGTAATCCCCTGTGTCTTTTCAGACCATAATGGAATAAAACTAGAAATCAACTATAAGAAGACCCTGAGAAACCTCATAAACATGTGAAGACTGAACACCACACTGCTGAATGAGGAATGGGTCACAGAAGAAATAAGGGAAGAAATTCCTAGAAACAAATGAAAACAGAGATATGACATATCAAAATCTCTGGGACACTTTGAAGGCAGTATTAAGAGGAAAATTCATAGCACTGAGTGCTCACATAAGAAGAACAGAAAATCACCAAATAAATAACCTAATGACACACCTCAAAGCCCTTGAAAAACAGGAACATACTAACCCCAAAGCCAGCAGAAGACAGGAAATTATTAAAATCAGAGCAGAAATCAATGAAGTATAGAATAAAAAAATTTAAAAAAAATCAACAAAACCAAAAGCTGGTTCCTTGAAAAAGTAACAAGATAGATAAACCACTAGCTAACCTAACTAAAAGAAAGAGAAAATCAATCCAAATTACTAAAATAAGAGATGAAATAGGTAATATTACCACTGACAGGGCAGAAATCCAGAAGCTTATCAGAAACTACTTTGAAAATCTATACTCCAACAAAATGGAAAACCTAGAAGAAACTGACAAATTTCTAGACATGTACAACCTTCCTAAGTTGAATCCAGAAGATATAGAAAATTGAAATTGACCAATAGCAATCAAAGAGATTGAAGCAGCAATAAAGAGCCTACCATCAAAAAAAGCCCAGGTCCAGATGGTTTCTCAGGTAAATTTTATAAAACCTTTATAGAAGAACTAATCCTAACACTCCTCAATCTATTCCATAAAATAGAAAGAAACAGGACTCTCCCAAATACATTATATGAAGCTAACATCACGTTAATACCAAAACCAAATAAAGACAGTTCAAGAAAAGAAAACTACAGACCTATATCATTGATGAACTTAGATGCAAAACGTCTAAACAAAATACTAGCATCATGCATTCGAAACCACATCAAGAAAATCATACACCATGACCAAGTCGGGTTCATCCCAAGGATGCAAGACTAGTTCAACATATGAAAAACAATCCATGTAATTCACCACATGAACAGAACTAAAGACAAAAATCACACGATCATTTCAATAGATGCTGAAAAAGCATTTGACAAAATCTAACATCCATTCATGATAAAAACACTGCAGAGAATCGGAATAGAAGGAACATACCTCAACATCATAAAGGCAATATACAATAGGCCCACAGCCAACATCATGTTGAATGGGGTAAAAACTATGAGAGATCCCCTTAAAAAGAGGAACAAGACAAGGATGTCCACTGTCACCACTCCTTTTCAATATAGTACTAGAGACTCTAGCCAGAGCAATAAGGCAAGAGAAGGAAATCAAAGGAGTACAAATAGGAAAAGATGAAAAGAAACTATCTCTATTTTCAGATGACATGATATTATACTTAGAAGACAACAAATTCAACAAAAAGGCTTATAAAGAAATGAACAAATTCAGCAAAGTGTCTGGATACAAAATCAATCTTAAATCCTTTTCTGTATGCCAACCATAAATCTGCTGAAAAAGAAATCCAGAAAACATTTCCACTCACGACATCCCCCAAAACAATAAAATACTTAGGAATAAACCTAACCAAGGAGATAAAAGACCTCTACAAGGAAAATTATAAAACATTGAAAAAAGAAATTGAAGATCTTAGAAGATGGAAAGACCTCCCATGCTCTTGGATAGGCAGAATAAATATAATCAAAATGGCCATTCATCCAAAAGTGATCTACAGATTCAATGCAATACCCATTAAATTACCAAGGTCATTCCTCACAGACATAGAAAAATAAGTCCTTAAATTCATTTGGAACAACAAAAAACCCAGAATAGCCAAAGTAGTTCTCAGCAACAAGAACCATGAAGAAGGTATCATAATATCTGACTTCAAACTATACTACAGAGCCATAGTAATAAAAACAGCATGGTACTGGCACAAAAGCAGACACATAGATCAATGGAGCAGAATAGAAGATGCAGAAACAAATCTGCACACTTACAGCCAATTGATTTTTTACAAAGGAGCCAAAAACATACACTGGAAAATAGATAGCCTCTTTGACAAATGGTGTTGGCAAAACTGGTTAACCACATGCAGAAAAATGGAAATAAACTCCACTTTCTCACCCTGCACAAGAGTCAATTCAAGATGAATCAAAGACCTGGAAATTAGACCAGAGACGTTGCAGCTACTTGAAGAGGGCATAGGTCCAACTCTTCAACACATAGGCACAGGCAAAAACTTCCTCAACAAGACCCCAAAGGCACAAGACGTTAAAAAGAGGATCAATACATGGGATTGCATTAAACTGAAGAGCTTCTGCACAGCAAAGGAAACTATCAAGAACCTCAACAGAGAGCCGACAGAATGGGAGCAGATTTTTGCCAGGTACTCCTCTGATAGAGGACTAATATCTGGAATATACAGAGAACTCAAGAAACTCACTGATAATAACACCAACAACCCAATAAAAAATGGGCAAGTGAACTAAATAGGAACTTCACAAAAGAAGAAATACAAATGGCCAATAAATATATGAAAAAATGTTCAACATCATTAGCAATCAGAGAGATGCAAATAAAAACTGCCCTGAGATTTCACCTAATCCCAATTAGAATGTCAATCATTAAAAACACAAACAACAACAAATGCTGGCGAGGATGTGGAGAAGTAGGAACTCTAATACACTGTTGGTGGGATTGCAAATTAGTGCAACTACTTTGGAAAACAGTGTGGAGGATCCTCAGAAGATTGGAAATGAACCTTCCTTATGACCCAGCAATACCACTTCTAGGTATCTAACCAAATGAATGGAAACCAAATTATCAGACTAATGCATGTGTATCTGTTTATAGCTGCACAATTCACAATTGTCAAATTATGGAACCAGCCAAGATGTCTATCAACAGATGAATGGATTATAAAACTATGTGATATGTACACAATGGAATTTTATGCAGTCATTAAGAAGAAAAAAATTACATAATTTGCAGGGAAATGGATGGAATTAGAGAACATTATGCTTACTGAGATTAGTCAGTCATAAAAAGTGAAAAGTCGGATGCTCTCCCTAATATTTGGAAGCTAAGGAGAATAGGGCGTTGGAGGAACTCCATACAAAGAGAAAACCTTAGATGAGTAAAGAAGGAGACCTAACTCAGGGAGATGGGAGGGGGGAAGAGGGAAACACCCTAATGTACAAGATGTACATACACAAACTTATCAAAGTCAACTACTATGCTGAGCACGAGAAGGAGGGAAGGGGGAAGGGATGGGGGTGGGAGTTGGGGGAGGGCTAATTGACCAATGTGTGCATGTATACTTATACCATCCCGAAACCCATCAAGATGTATGATTACAATGCACCAATAAAAAATAAATAAATAAATAGGGACCAGCTTGGAGGCACACGGAAGCTATGCCCATGGAGATCTCACTGTGGTTTTAGATGGCAGCAGTACATGCAGGTTCAGTAGAGGCAGCAGGGTGAGCTTCCCCCCCCCCACACACACACTCCCGAGTTCCATGGCAGTGGTGGTGAACTTGTATTCCTGAAAGCTGTCCAGCTTCCTCTGTCTATTTTCTAAGCATTCATCTCTTGCCTTCCTGGCGGCTGGAGAGCTGCGTACAAGAAAGAGAGAAAAGACACTTCCTTTGTTAGAGAGGGCACGTGGTGGGAATTCCCCCGATGATAAGCACACATCTCCTGGCTAGGTCTAGGCTCTCAAGTGGAAGAAGCCTGGTCCTCTTTTCTGTCCATCACCATCACGTTTCCTTCGAGCAGGCTGCCAGTCTTGAGACTGGATCTTTGCTTAGCTTCTCTCCCAGCGTGCACTATCATTTTTTGATTCAGCCATGAGATCCCTTTCAAATAAAGTTTGGAGCTTGTGTTTGCAATATTGCCAATTAAGGAACCCAAAAAAGTTTGATGAAAGGGAACCGTTTTTAATTTATTATTATTACTACTATTATTTCTGGGTGGATGCTATTGCGATGACTATGCCTTCCTGTGTTTTAAAGGAAAAGTTGTTTTTGAGCCCTCTCTGGATGAAAGCATTGGCCTGTCTTCCTCTAGCAATCTGAACCATATCACTCAAAGTCAGTGGGAAATAGAAAACTTTTTGACAATTCTCCTGCTTTCCCCCATCCAAATAAATAAACAGAATCTATGGCGTTTCCACCCAAGGCAGCAGGACAAGACATCCCATTTCACGCTTCAGCAATCTGACTAAGGAAACAAATATAGATTTTTCTTTCAAATGCCTTTAGGTTATAAAGCAAGTTGATCAAGGCCTTCCTTTAAGCCCCACCAGAGAAATAAATGGATGATGGAGTGTGCCTACCCTTAAAGAGAAAACGGTTATGTCTAATATTGACTCTCCTAATCAGTTTGACATAAAGTATATTTCTCACAGATGTGGTACTTCAACCCATCTCATGTGCAGGAGAGATGAAAGCCATATGGATTTTAGTTTCCTGTTAGCTGAGAATAAATTAAATCATGTTCTTTTCTCCTCTTTACCACTCCTTTGTGGATTCAATTTCCATGTGGACATGTCAGATATTTTTTTAGAGAAGAGTTAATAAATTGCTTTTTTCTTATCATACTGAGAGGATTTTTGCTTTTCCTGCCTTACTTTTCCCCATTACCAATAAAGTAATATAGAGGACCAAAAAAAAAAAAAAAGAGAGAGAGAGAGAGAGAAGAGTCATGGGTTGTGACATTCATGTGACCTTTGAGAGGTTGCAGAGAGCTGATCATCAATCCTGGTGGTCCACAGAGCAAAAATGCTCCTAGAAATTCCCCCAAGAGCAGTCATGTTTTCAAGAAAGAGACTTGTTTCCCCAGATCCTGAACAGGATTTATTAGTTACAGTAAAGCTAGCTGTTGTGACAAATTCAAATCCAATGTCTCAGTAGTTTAGCATAAAAAGAAGTTTACTCATGTAAAGTTCAACCAGGGCTGGGGGGTGCAGATGGGATGGGTGAATTCTGCATCCTGTAGTCAATTCGGAATCCAGCCTTGTGAGGGGCCTGCCATGTCCAGCCTGTGGCCGCCTAAGCTGCCCTGGGTGTTCACTTCCTGCTCCGGGGATGGGAGGAAAATTGCAGGAAAGGCTTTATGGTGGGTAAGCCTGGAAGCGAGATATAGATCTCTGTGGTATTTTCTTTATCAACAACTATCCCATGGCCTAGAGATCCAGGAAGTGTCTTGTACCTGGGGGCCCTGGAGGAAAGGGCTACTTAGTCTCTGATTTCTTTGGAGGGACTGGAATTTTTATCTGAGGCCAGCCATTTGGAAATCTGGACCCCCAGATAGTCAATATTAAACTACAAAATTCATATCATATGGTTTATCTTTCATGAATATTTGTTATCTTCATTTTGTAATCACATTTTTAATTATATGATTTACAGTTGTTTTAAACTTGTTATGATATAAACTGCTGATTCTTTTTCAATGGATTGCACCATTTTGGTGCTCTTAATATAGATGAATTTTCCAATAGGATGCATTATGCCTGAAGTTTCTTTTTCTTCAGGATGAGTATACAGGTCTGTTTTCTAAGACATTATGCACCTGAGAATGTTTTTCCTGTTGTCTTGACAACTTGACTGTGTCAAGAGTTGTTAAGCCGGGCGTGGTGGCGCACCCTTGTAATCCCAGTACTTGGGAGACTGAGACCAGAGGATCCGGGTTTGTGGCCAGCCTCAGCTACTTAGTGAGTGAGGCGCTCCGCAGCTTAGTGAGACCCTGTTTCAAAATAAAGTACAAAAAATAGGGCTGAGGTTGTAGCTCGGAGGTAGAATGCCCCTGGGTTCAATCCCCAGAAAAAAAAAAAAGAGTTGTTAAGCAGGGATGACAGCTGATTATCATATGTGGGCAATCTGCAGCATGCATTAAATCCATTTTTTTATCTAGCAAGAATAAAAAAATTTCCATACTTTCTCCTCTAAGTGTCCATTAGCATAGTTTCTCCATTTGGATAAATATCTGAGAAAAAAAAAGACTTTCACCAGGGAAGGAATATTTACAGAAGACAAGCCTGACCTTTACTTTGAACATTACAGAAACCCTGGAATTTATAGTAATTCCAGAATCATGATGCTATTTATTAAGAAATTGTTATTCGCTATTCTAAGAGTCTGGCAGTTGCCAATACACCTTCTGATTCAAAGACTTATTACCTGCTAGAAATATATAGGTAAAGAGCTTTTCTCATACTTGAGGGGAAAATATTCTTTTTAAGATGTTCCTGCTATCCCATATTTTAAAAAGGCATATATATGTTTAGGTAGACAAACTTTATTTCAATTTGTTGGCTGGAAAGGTTAACCAGTAGCGGCTTTCAAGTCTCAGATTTAGAGAAAAAGAGTGAAAGAAGCCAGACTCACATGATTCTTATATTTTTTTTCACCTTAGCAGATGTTTTTACCCATGCCAGAAATTGAAAAGTGCAGAGATAAGGAAACAGTTTTAATTTATCTTGAAGATACTTTTTTGTTGCATTTCTTGATCATGCTTTCATTGTTATCTCTGAAATACGTACAGATCTGCATCTTTAGTCATACCTTAGCAGAATAAATTGGACTTTTTATTTGACAATGTGAGACCAGGCTCTCTAACTGTGGGGTTTTAAATATCTTGGTGTCTTACCTAGAACCTTAATAGGAATTCTACAAAACTCTTCAGGGTATATGACTTGAAAGATAAATGAATATTCTGAATTTCTGAAAATGTCCACTACCTAGAATTAATTACTTTCCATGACCTCTCTTGACCTTGGTTAATGAGGGCAACAGAGGTCTTGGAGGACTTGTGGACCTGAATTGAACTCAGGAGTCAGGGATGGCAAGGTGTGAAGACAGACACCTTGGCTTAAACAGAGAGCCTGCATCTGTTGTCCCTCCTCTGACTCTCCTGTGGCCATTTTCTCCTCATTCTTTTCATTGACTCCTGTTCCTTTATCAGTCCCTTTGATTTTAAGGTTCCTCAGAGGTCAGTCCTAGACTTACTTTCCTTCTTACCTTCTTACTCTACCTATACACACACCCTGGACACTGTAACCCACCTCATGGCTTCAAAAACCACCTGAAAGACAAGGGCTCCTCCAGTCACTACCATGTCTAGCTCTCTCTCTTTTGACCTACAAGTCTCTCTGAGTTCAGTCATTTCCTTACATTTTTTATATATTTTTTTGAATTTTTGTTTTTCATCAAATAATAATTGTAGATATTCATGGGGTATAATGTGATTTTTGAGAACATGGATGAATCTAGAGGACATCATGTTAAGTGAAATAAGCCAGGCACAGAAAGACAAATACCACATGATCTCACTTATATATGGAATTATATATGGAATTTAAAAATTGCAACTCACAGAAACAGAATAGAATGGTGGTTAACAGAGGCTGGGAGGCTAGGGAGAGGTGGATGGAGGAAAGGGGAGATAATGGTCTATTGCGGTAATTCTGGTGGACGATCTACTCTGTGGTTCCTGCCATGGAAGGTCGCTGCTCCCTGCAGCTTCCTAATAACTACTCTGTGGTTCCTGCCACGGAAGGTCGCTGCACCAGGCAGCTTCCTAACAATGGTCTTCTCGCATGAAACAACACAAAGTCTGATATAGTAATTTGCAAAATAATTACATTTAATAATTGGGGGATCAGGGAGGAGATAGAGATGACAATTCTCCTGGCCTTCTATAGCCAGGACCTTATTTTTATAGAAACTTTAAAAGTTAATCAAACACAGAAATCAGCAATTATCACAGGTTACAGTAAAGATTAATCAAACACAGAAATCAGTAATTATCTCAGGTTACAGTAAAGATGGTCAGTGAGGCAGGCATGTGACAAACTTAGGGGAAGGAGAAATTAACCATTACTAGGTGGGGTCGACATCAAAGATAGCACCTTAAAGATTACACCAGGTCCTTTGGAATGTGTCCGTTTGAGGAAAGATCCCACCCAGCCAAATACCATCTATCCAAACTGGGCTGGTCCAAGATGATAATCTTAGTGTGCTTCCAAGACAGGCCTTGGCCCTCGACAATGGTCAAAGGGTACAAAGTTTCATTTAGACAGGAGAAATAAATTTTCTTGATGTGTTGAATAGCATATTGATTAAAGTTAATAATAATGTGTATTTCAAATGGATTTTAAATGTTCTCCCTACAAAGAAATGAGTATGCTAATCTTTCTTATCACAAATCCATGCTAAAATGCTACTGTTGATAAAAATGACAGACTAAGGAAGAGGCAGTGAAATTTCTGGTTTAAAGAAAATGCTCATTTAAAATTGGATAAGCATGCCAATTGTTCTCCGGAAGAATTTACCAATTTACCTTTCCCAAAACAATATAAATACCAATGCTGTAGGACCCCACATCACAAATAGAATAGCAGGAGGTATATTTTGGGGGTTAATAATTTTTAAATGAACAAACAAAAGCAAAAGTCAAACATATTAAACATGTTCTACTCTTTTTCTCTTTTTTTTAAACAAGTGATTAATATGTTCATTTAGTCTATGCATCACCCCTAGGGGGTCATTACATTTTTATAGCTTTAATGTTTCTTCACATTCTAATTGTTAACGTGTGTGTGTGTGTGTGTGTGTGTGTGTGTGTGTAATGTACCTCAGTGGCAGAACACTTGCCCCTAGCATGCGCAAAGTCTTGGGTTCAATTCACAGCACAGAAAAGAAAAATGTCTTCTTTAATCCCTTCCCACTTAAAAAAAATTTATATTTAGGTTTGTTTCAACCAGGATCCATACTGCACAAATCTGTCATGATAGTGGGCACAAAATTTATATTTTGAAGTATAATTTTAGAATATCTTAATAGACTTTAGACCCTGTTTTAGTTACAACCAACACTATATATAATTTCATTACAATGGGGCAAAATGTGTCTTCAGGGGTTAACCAGTATGTACAGGTGATTCACTCAGAATTCTTAGCTATGTTTTGAACAATTTTAAAAATAATTTTATTGGTGCACTGTAGTTATACAATATAGAGAGAGTCAAAGTGATGTACTTATATATGCACATATCATTTGATGTCTTTACCTCCTGCTCCACCCTGCTCTGCAGCTCCTCCCTCTTGTATTGAACTTTTTTTTCCTTTTTTTTTTAGTACTGGGAATTGAACCCAGGTTCAATTGAACATTTAACCTCTAAGCTACACCCCCAGCCCTTTTTATTTTGAAACAGGGTCTCACTAGGTTGTAGAGGGTCTCCCTAAGTTGCTGAGGCTGGCCTCCGAACCTGCAATCCTCCCGTCTCGGCCTTCCAAATATGGGGATTATAGGTGTGTGCCACCATGCCCAGCTATTAATTTCTTTTCAAAGAGCTCCACTGAACTTTAAAGAGAGCTGCTTGCTTTTTCACAACCACTTCCTGTTCTGATTAGTATTCCCTTGCGGATTTGCCACGTGACGCAATTAGCTCACTACAGTTTGGCTTGTTTGTGCCCAAGCTTAGCTTTTCCACATCCTTCTCCTCTATGATTGTGATAAGATGAAATTGGGGACTTCATGGCTGGAAAGGACCCAGGGACATTTTCCATCCTCCAAGAATATTTTACTCCCTCTCAACATGTCTACCATGGAAACCACATTGTAATGCACCAATGAATCAACAGATCATAAAAAATTCAGATCAATTGCCAAGCAATTAATGGGGACATCTGGTTTTCTGATGGTCTTAATGACAAAATCAGTTGACTCTAATGCAACACAATTAGCATCGCAAATCTGATTCAACATTAGCAGCACCGGAAGGCAGATTCCTGCTAACTCATAGCTATTGCCTGGTGGTCACAGGTTTACCTTCATTATGTTGCTTAAGGACAGTGATAATCAGACTTTCTAAATTTTACTGAGAATGGTGTTGTAATAGGACCCTCTGGTTCTAACCTCTGTGATTCAATGAATAATGTTATTATCACCACTACAAGGTTTTGGTGCCCTATTTAGATGTCATCTTATGCTTTTCCTGCAATTTATGAGCACTTCAAATTTTAAGCATGTAAAATCTTTCATCTTAAGGAGACATGTGTTATATATTTGTTTTAGGGTACCTCAGGGAGCGAAGTCAACGTGCGTTGAAGATTCAATTAGCAATAGTGAGGATGGTGATTAAAGAGCTAGAATCAACTGGATGATGATTCATTTGGTCTCTTTTCCTCTCATTTCTTAGGGAGTAAATGTAGCTTGAAATAAAGTTTTATTTTAAATTACTGTTCAATGCTACCCAGCCAAAAAAGACTTTTTCTTTTCTTTTTCAAATATGTTTCCCTTTGCATACCACGCTATTCGCAATCAACTCTTCATTATATGAAACTGCTCAAGTCATTTGAAAGAATTGTTAAGCTGAAGTGTCGAAAGAGGAAGGTTGGTTATGTTACTAGAAAATTACCTTTCACCTTCTCACTTTAAAGCAGAAGTCGCAAATCAGTGAATTTAGAAACCTTCTGAGTTAGTTGACAACATTAACAATATGAGAGGCATAGCAAAGTCTAGGTTTCTGGCTTCAAATGGCAAAGGTTGGGTTGGGCCTGCCCCTCTTTCACATGTGTTTTCCGGTTTGCAGAGGTCCCATCTGATTAGTGCACCTAGAGGCAACTCCTGCTCTGAAGTTTTAGGCTGTGCAAATCTTCACAACTCCACAACAGCAACGTGGAGATGGGGAGAAGAGAAGAGCATGCACTGATGGTGGAACATACTCACCCAGGACCAGTGTCACTTCTAAGAAGAGGCAGCAATCAAGGCCTAAGGCACATCTAACAGACATTCTTGTAGAGGTCAAGCTGTAAAAATGATGCAACAGGGGATGCTTCTGCAGATGAGAGGAATGCAGAGGAAGGGACCATGGTGGGGAACCATCATTGGAGAGGATAATTAAGGAGTAGCAAGGCTCATTTCTGTAAGTGAGGGGCTCAGGCCCTCTTCCCCAGGGAAGGCAGAAGGAATGAACTGGACAACTGAGGCTCATCATCATGGCCACCACAAATCCAGGGCCTGTTTTTCTGTTGGGAAAGCATCATGACACATCAGTGGTAAACAAGATGCACCCGGTTGCCCTCCCTGATTTCCAGCAGCAGCAGCAGCAGCAGCAGCAGCAGCAGCAGACTGAGGCTCTTGGCTTCTTCTCCTATTCAGAATAGGGCCAGAACCAGAGCTGGATATAGCCAGAAAGTGGGAGATGTCCTTGAATATGACTTTGAGGACCCGGGGAAACAGATGCAGTGCAATTATAGTCGAAAGGGGGGTGAAGGCATCTCCGTCTCATGCTTCATTTAGATCAAAGTGATTCTTTGCTACTGCAACTCTTCTGTTTTGTTAGCATAAAATATGGAGCTATATTATTGTTTTATATTTAATTGATTTTTATTTTATTTTTATATGCTTTTATTGGTGCATTATAGTCTCACATCACAATGGACATCAATTTGACAATAACATACATACACACATCTTTTGGTGTCCCCCCCCAATTCCACCCTCTCCCCCAGTACAGAGTACTGAACTTGACATTGGCATATTCTCATATATATACATGATCAATGGTAGTAATTCCACTGATGAACTTCATTCTTCCCCTTCCCCTTCCCTTAGACCACTTCCCTTCCTCCACTGAGGCTTCTCCACCATTGTATGAAGTGAAGTCCCTTTTGTATCCCCACTAATTCCTAGCTTGCGCATATTAGAGAAAATATATGGCCCTTCTCCTTCTGTGATTGGCTAATCTAACTTAACATAATGTTCTCCAGGTCCTTACATTTTCTTGTAAGTGATATTATTTTGTTCTTCTTTATTGCTGAGTAGAATTCCATTGTGTGTATTTTCCATAATTTTGTAATCCATTCATCTGTTGATGGATGCCTAGGTTGGTTCCATAATTTGGCTATTGTGAATTGTGCTGCTATGAACATGGGTATGCATATATTACTGTAGTTTACTGGTTTCAACCCTTTTGGTATGATAGCCAGTAGTGGTATAGCTGGATCATATGGTGGATCCATTTCCAGTTTTCTGAGGAGTCTCCACATTGATCTCCATAGTGGTTGAACTAGTTTGCACTGTTATTTTTTTAAAAGACCAAAGGTAGAAATCTCTGTAAATATGCCAAATAAGAATATGAGCCTATAAGAATATCTCTATCTACCAATGCTTGGATATAGAATGGTTTGGGTCTAGAATGCCCCCCAAAAGTTCATGTGTCAAAAGCATGGTTCCCCATGCAACAAGGTTCCGAGGTGGGGCTTTCAGGCAATGACTGGACTCTGACCTCATCAGTATATTAATCCACTGATGTATTAATTAGTTCATTGATAGCTGGATGGATGGCTGGGAGGTGGGACCTAGTTGGAGGAAGTTGGTTACTGGGGGCATGCTCTGGAAGGGTTCTTCTCTCTGGCCGGCCCCTTCCTCTCTCTCTCCCTCTGCTTCCCAGTCACCATGAGTTGAGCAGTTTCTCTCCACCCTGCCTTTCCACCATGATGTTCTGCCTCTCCTCATGCCCCAAGAAATGGAGTCAGCTGACTATGGACTGAGTCCTTTGAAACCATGAATCAAAATAAATCTTACCTCCTTATGTTGTTCTTGTTAAGTATTTTGATCACAGCAATGAAAATCTGAATAGCACAGCCAATGTCTATTTAGTTGTCTATTTATTAATTTAATTTAGTATATTTAGTCCAATACCCTCTTACATGTAAGTGGGTATTAGAATTTGAAGCCCACCGTTCTTACCCTAGCCCCTTAACTTGGTTTTTTCCCCATAGGAGAAATGACCTCTTGCACACCAGAAGGTTAACTAGCCAAGAACAGGGTTACTTCTTAGGCAGGGGGAGAGACTAGACAGGCAATAATAAATACACAGCTCTTGGCTGCGATACCTCTGGCCATCTCTGCTAATCACTAATTGATCATAGCACTCTTTCCTGCTGAGGCCTCAGAATCTTTCCCTATATAGTGCTTCAGGAGCCAATCAAGGTTGACACTGGAAATGAAATGCATCTGCCCCCCTTTGATTAGGTTTTTACTGCCAAGTGTGCTAGGGTGGGGGCCGCTGAGTGGAGGCATAGCATCCACGCCCAGGTTGGAAGCAGGCAAACTGCCCTCCATGGAATTAGATTGGAATATATTTTTATGGTGTTAATTCATAGTGTTCCCTCTTTCCCTCCCTACTTCTTCTAAGTAGATAGCCGAGCCACTTATAATTCCCTGGGATTTTTGCTGGGCAAAAAGCATAAGCCGCAATAGGACCTCTTATCCCTTCTAAAGATTAAACTGAATGAAAAGATTCTTTGCTGTGTGCTTAAAAGAAAGGAGGGTGGAAGGAGTCACTTAGGATGATTTGAGTGATAGTTCTGCAGGAATGTGATGGGCAGGAGAATACAGATAACCTGTAGCAGTCCAGGTCCCAGCAAAAAGAAGACATCGCCCTCAAATTAGGATAGAGGAGTCCACATAAAAAGGGAAGTGTCCTGAGACTAGTATCAGCAGAGCTGTTAGCACCAACTGGCCCAAAGGGATGGGAAGGAATGGCTGCTACTTGGAGGGAGGACAATCCAGACCTTTGAAGCTCCATGTGTGTAGGGGGGAGCCAGGAAAATAAGTACCCCTTCTCTCCCTCTTCTCTTCTGCTGGGGCTCATGTGGCCAAAGCAAATCAGAAACCACAGGGTGCAAAAGAGACTGTTGTTGTCATCCATGTATGTTAGTAGGGGCAGGATACTGATAGTAAGGGAAGGGAAGAAGCCTATATCTGTAAATATACAAAGTAGAAATATTCTATGGCCTTATTTGTCTGCTGGTTACATGAGAGTACATCATATTAAAAAATTCATCAAGCTCAGCACTTAAGATTTGTAAACTCTGCTGTCAATGTTATTGGAAAACGTTCCTAAAATTTTAACTCAATTTTGGAAGCTATTTTCAAAAGTGGATCCATAGATATTGACTAGATCCATGGACATAAACGCAGGGTCAGTTGGATCTTACTGCTGCAAGTTCACCTGCATGACAGGTCTGCTCCTGTCCTCCGTGGATAACAGAGAGGTGCAATGCTGGGTTTTCCCTCTCCTGCTCCTTTTGTTGGCTTTACAGCAACTGAATAAGACTGAGATTTGAACCAATGCAAGATCTGGCTCCAGGGTCTGTGTATTGATCACTGCACAAAGATTGGTTTATAGACTACCATGTGCTGAAGTTGTTATCAGTGTATTATTTGCAATTCCCTGAATATAAGATTGCTTTTGTTGGTCCCTAGTAAATATGATTACATAGTGCTTTTTTAAAATAAAACCATAAGTTAATGGAGTTGCTTCAGGTATTAATAAAAAAAGGTGGCTTGAACAGTGAGGCCTGTTCTGATATTTGCAATTATGCAGTCCACATCAGGCAGACCAGGTGAGCCATCAGTCCTCTTTTTGGAGAAGCTTATGGTTTTGTGCCAAGTGGTAAAATGACAGCCACTCTCTGTGAAGGTAAAACTAGCTCTCTGTCCATAAACCATTCAAATTACACTGCTTCTGCCGGGCGTGGTGGCGCACGCTTGTAATCCCAGTACTTTGGGAGGCAGAGACTGGAGGATCCGGGTTCACGGCCAGCCTCAGCTCTCTCTCTCTCTCTCTCTCTCTCTCTCTTTCTCTCTCTCTCTCCTCTCTCCTTAGTGAGGCCCTCTGCAACTTCGTGAGACCCGGTTTCAAAATAAAGCATAAAAAAAAATAGGGCTGGGGGCATAGCGCGGAGGTAGAACACCCCTGTGTTCAATCCCCGGTACTGCAAAAAAAAAAAAAAATTACACGGCTTCTGAAATATTTGTTTTCCCTGGAAATATTTGTTTTCCCTAGAAAAGATCTCCCTCTCTCTCTCTCTCTCTCTCTCTCTCTCTCTGTCTTCCTTGCCCCTGCAGTATTCCCAAGAGTCTTTCCCTAAATTGAAAAACAAACAAAACAAACAAACAAACAAACCTCACTTTACAATTGGCGTAGTTGTGCAGAGTGCCAAATACCAAATCCATTCCCATGCCTGTCTGGTCAGGACAGCTCTCCTCCCTTCCTTCGACGTTCTCCCTGTTTGGGGATGCTTGGATCAATGGTACCATCTGGTGCCCAGCGTGGGAAACTATTCTCATGGCTGTTGCTTCTCTTCCACCTTCTTTCTCACCCTCCAGGAAGGTGGGCCGGGGCGAGGGTACCGTCCTCTCTTTTGTCTTCCACCTTCTGCAGCTGCGCCAGTTCCTCCAATCTCACTTCCAGCAATCCTTTCCCCATACCTGCCCCAGGTGTGGGTCTCAGGAATGTGTTAGGCAGTGGGCGTGTGCTACATGACACACCCCATCCTGCCGTTACCTTGCTCTTTCTTTCAGATTTTACACAGTGACCCTTTAGAGTCCATCTATCTTTGCCTTGAGGTCATGGGACTAAGCATCAGAGATGTTAATAGGCTTTGCTCATGTCACCCAGAAGGAGCACTTGGGCTGAAACAGGAGCCAGGATTGTTCAGAAGTGCTTTAAATGACAATCTGGAGAAGTTGGTGACAGACATAAATTTAAGAAAAATGTAGCCTGGAGTGGTGGCACACACTTGTAATCCCAGTACTTGGGAGGCTGAGACGGAAGGATCACAGGTTCAAGGACAGTCTCGGCAAGTAGTGAGACTCTCATCAACCTAGCGAGACCCTGTTTCAAAATAAGAATAAAACAGGGCTGGGGGTGTAGCTCGGAGGTAGAGCCCCTGGGTTCAATCCCCAGTGCCACACACACACAAAAAAGTACCATTTTTATTTTCAGTCACCTGAACTTTCCTAAAGAATTTGATAATACTTTAAAAAAGAGTAACGAGTAAGTGAAAACCCTTTTGTTTTATAGTGAACATTAGTTAGTATTTCCTAGTATGTGGGTTCATTTAATCTATTGGAATATCTTTCTCCCTTTTAAACTTTCTGTGTTGAATTCTCTTTGTTGGCCTGAGAAACAGATGGTCTCGTCCATTAACTCATACCAGGTCTTTGAATTTTCCCCACAAGAATATCTATGCTCCACTGACTTTTCTCTGTGAGCCAGAATAATATACAACATCTTTATGCTTGTAAATGATGCACCAGATGGATGCTTGAGCAGAAATGATCTATAGACACTTAATTATTACATAAACGACACACAAGATACAGAGCCAATTGAAGTTAACTCTACTGTGATTATGGCAAATTTATCAAATTAAGAAGTTAGCTCATTGCTTTGTCTATGACTCTTTTTTATCCTTTACTTGACCATGATTTGGTAAGTTTAGGAAAAATGGATTTCTAGATTGCTTGACATTGGCCTGCATATATTAATTCATTCAGTAACTGCTTGATGAATACCTATTGTGGCTAGGTACCAGGGACATGAAGTTAAAGGCATGCAGTTTTCCCATGGGCTCAATGGGAGAAAGAGACATGAAAATGTAATTAAAGAAATATGGTTAGAGCTGGGTGTGGTGGCACATGCCTGTAATCCCAGTACTTGGGAGGCTGAGACAGGAGAATTGCAGGTTCACGGACAGCCTCAGCAATGTAGTGAGACTCTCAGCAACAAAAAATAAAAAGGGTTGGGGTGTAGCTTGGAGGTAGAATGCTCCTGGCCTCAATCCCCAGTACTACACACACATACACGCAAAGAAATATGATTAGTTAGAAATGTAGGTTTTCTGATACATAGAAGTCTAACTACTCAGTTAAGCCAGAAAAGACTCTGTAGGTGATGGCAATCTCTCTATATAAAAGATGAGTTGACACTACGTAGACAGGGAAGGTAACGCATGTAAAGGTAAATAGGTACTCCAAGTAAAGGTGGCTAAATCTTTCATGAACTGAGATCCTTTTTCAGTGCAAATTTATATGTACTACAATGTGTTGACTCTTATTGATGAGATAAGAAATAGAGAAAGGACTGCCTAAAAATAAATGAATGTGTTTTTACTTTGCTAAGATCAAGTTTTTAGTGTGTTACTTAAGAGAATCAGATTGTGCTGTAGGGAAAGCTTAACAATCAAAATGAAGACGAGAAACAGACGGGGACAGCAGGATCAATGAGAAATTATTCAAGACTGAAAAGCCTCTGAGAGAGATCAAGCCTGAAGACATTTACACTGTAGTATGAATTCATTGCTTTGTTCCACTTGCCTCCTCCTTGGTATGAATGCCACCCTGGCTTCTTTCCTAGACCCCTGATGCACGCTTCCTTTGCCCACAGCCAATGAAAGGGAGGCACTAAGCGGGTGTGATTCCATGTGTGCCAAAGTCTTTTCAGGGCTGGGAATTTGTTTTATCTTCCCTGTGTTGTGGTATGTAAATTTTAGCGCATCTTTAATGTCATATTTCATCAGCAGCTTTTTCTAAATATGTTGTGGACCTCAGGTTTCCTCTCAGACCCTGGACTACTAGATTTTTTTCACTGTTCTCCATGGGCCTGACACCAAAAAAAATGGCACCTATGGGATCCTATGGGATCACCAACAGGACTCAACTACCACCCCCACCTCCCCACAAAGGCTAATTTCATGTCTAGGCCAGAAATGATAAGAGCCAGGAATACTACTTGTAGTGTAAATAGTATAAGAGACTACAGGAATTATATTAGAAAATAGAAAAGCTATTAGAAAGCTATAGGAGCCAACTTGAATAGGGTCCCAATGACAACGGCATCCTATGGGATAACATCCCCCAGTAGCTAGCTGGGGAACCATGACCCACTTTAGTTCTGCCAGCCCCAACCCCGTGGAAGCTTTCTGCCATGCACCTGTTTGATGGCATTCAGGACTGTCGCTGGCTGTAAACTACTTTGAGTGGTACATTCATAATGTTTGCCCTGGTCCTAGCGGCAAAGACCTACTATACATAAAATAGTGGTGGTGATGAGGAGGAGGAGTAGGGTTCTGTGTGAGGAGCTTTATACACATGATTGCATTTAATATTCACAGTTTACTTCAGGTTATTCATAAGCATCCTCATGTTTTACACAAAGAACCTACAGGTCAGCAAGGTGAAACGCTCTGCCCAAGGTCACATAGTGAGAAGATGGATGCTCAGATTGGTCTGACTTTAAAGGCCCTGCTATTCATTATTAAGTACCCTGCATCACCATGTGTGTAAGCTGATGAGGTTTTAATTAATGTCTTCAGCCCTTAGGGCCACAGCCACATCCCCCACTCTTCTAGTGTTCCCATTGGTTCTTGTGACTGTCCCTTCATGTGGGTAGGTCTTCAGCTTGCTCCAGCACACTGCTCAGACCCATGATGAGTGGCGTGTACCAGCCCCTCTCGGGATTAATTTTGCAAAGTGAGTCTCAAGGCAGTGAGGAGCTATGCAACTTAGATCAAGGTGCTCTGGCCACAGAAAAGAGAGAGAGAAAAAAATGAAGTTCTCAGGGAAAATCTTGTGGTCCCAATAGGAGGATATATGATTAAGTGAAAAGTTCAAGAAACAGAACCAAGGACACATTTGTTTCCTTTTCTATGTGAACCACACACACACATGCGTGCGCATGCACACACACACACACACACACACACACACACACACACATACACACACAATTTGTTCATCATAAAAAAATGTATAAAGGAAGAACAAACTAAAATTTTTTAAAAAATTGATATTCCCAGTGGAGGTAGGAAAAATGATGGAGAAGAATATGGTTTTGGCTGTGAAAATACTCTACATTATTATTCAATTTAAAATTCCACTATCTCAACAATTATAAAACAAAAATAAACAAACCAACATAGTTGTATATGAAGTCAATGTCATAATAATGTAGAGAAAAAGTTGTACAGGAGACCTTGGCTACAGTAATTCAAGTCACTTGACCAGCATTGCTGGTAAAATAGTCCTCAAAATGAGTCAACAAGAAATCTTAATAATCTTTAGTAATAATATTGGTATTAGCATTTTGAAAACATATATATATATATATATATATATACAAGAATAAAAAGCAAGTAGGTAATTAATATAGTTAGGAAAAAATATTCTCAGAGTAATACATACAAAATCAAAGAAATGAAATGCTATAATCTTTTATTTGAGGTGGCAATACCAATACGAATTTAAGATACTTTTTCTCTTTATATATAAGCATATTTTCCTACCTCTGTCTATGAAAAGGGATCCAGAAGTGATACAACTCAGTAGTAATTGCAACGTGAGCACCCAGCCTGTGTCTCTAAATACCATTTCTCACCAACAGGACACAACCCCCACCCCCACCTCCCCACAAAGGCTAATTTCATGTCTAGGCCAGAAATGATAAGAGCCAGGAATACTACTTGTAATATAAATAGCATAAGAGACTACAGGAATTATATTAGAAAATAGAAAAGCTATAGGAGCCAACTTGAATAGGGTCCCAATGACAAAAGCTGGCATCATTTAAACATCACAAAGGATAATGACCTCAGTGGGTTAAAATAAATCAAGTATGTAACAATCCAATAATTCAAAAAAAAAAAAAGCTGCCTTAATTGGTCACCTGTAGGGGTTGCTAGGATACTAAGTCATTTATCTAAAACTCCGCAAATAAGTCAAGAATCAAATACTTATCCTGCCTTCTTTTACAAATTATATTTCAGGGTAATCAAATATTTGGTGAGAGTATGTTCTGTAGAGGTGAATTCCAGCTAATAAACACAAAAGGAAGAACAGAATTAGAATTCACTATTTCACCATCTGAAGTAAAAACGGCATTTTGCCGTTAACTCTGGTCATTGGCTGCTAAAGCCACTGGGTGAAAGGGTGAGAGTGAATTTTATAATGGAAGGATTAGTGTGACAAGGCCTGAACTAGACATTCTGGGTCTCTTATGCAAGGCAATGATAAGTGCATATTCTTAACGATGAGATTTTTAAAAATAAACTTTTATTGATGAATTGTAGTCACATAAACTAATGAAGTTCAGAGTGATAGGGACATACATGCACACAGTACTTGGTGAGCTTCTCCCTAGATCCCACCCCACTCTCTCCCCTTCCCCATACACGATATTGAGATTGGCATTGAAAATTTTGTTGATGTACATAGCATCAATTAAAGTGTTTCCTTTATCAAGTCCCCCCCACCTGCCTCCCCTTCCATTGTTCCACTGGGGTTTCTCCTCCTTTATCTGGAGTCCTTCTTGTATCCCAATTTCTCCCTAGCTTCCACATATGAGAGAAAACATATGACCCTTCACTTTCTGTGACGGGCTAATCTCAGTGTAACATTCTCTAGTTCCATCCATTTTTCTTAAAATGACATCATTTTTCTTCTTTATGACTGAGTAGAATTCCATTGTGCATATATCCCATAATTTCATAATCCATTCATCTGTTAATGGACACCTAAGCTGGTTCCATAATTTGTCTACTATGACTTGCATTGCTATAAACATGGATATGCATGCATCACTAATATTCTGACTTCAATTCCCTTCAAGGGCACATTCCCAATGATCTGAAGACCTCCCACCAGGCCCAACCTATTAAAATTTCCATCACCTCCCAATAGCACCATGCCAGGAACCAAATCTTTAACACATGGGCCTTCAGGGGACACTACAGACCCAAACTCTAGCAGAAACATGCTCACCATATGTAATGTGCGGACTTTATGGATGCTATGTAAAAATCCAAATCTGAAAAGACATTTCTGAGGCTCTATTAGATGGCATTGAGGAATTGTAAATTTGTATGTGTAATACTAGTAAAATAATAGCAACATATTAAGAGCTTATTTAGTAAAATACTAAATAAAGAAAATCTTTATTGATATTATGCAATGAAAAAATATGAGTAAAATAGGAAGATCCAGCTTTCCTGATTAACATGACATCTCTTAGTCCAGGTCCCCAGAAACTGACCCCAAGATGAGGATATATGCGCAAAGGACATATCCTGGAAATGCTCCGTAAAATTGGTAGTGGGCTTTGAGCAAAGAAGCAGGACAGGGAGGGAGAAGAAATCAACAAGAGGGTGATTTGGGGCAAAGTCCCATGAAGGGTAGCTTCAACTTTGACCCCCAGAGGAGCTCGGCAGTTATATTATGACTCAGAGCTGCTGTGCCCTGAAACAAGGGATCCGGGCTCTCACACTTCCACGTGCACCCATCACTGGCTCCAGAAGATAACTTCTGAAGATGTACACTCCCAGGCACTTCTAGAGCAAGGCAGCTCCAGAGCTCATGGACAGTGATCAGAAGAGGAGCTGGCTGAGCAGATCTTTTGGAATAAAAATGCACTGAATCCTGGAGAAGGATACACAGAAATGGTCCAAGGATCTGACTGGATCTGGGGGGAGCATCCACAGTTCCTGTTAAGGATACTCCAGTATAGAGGAGATTGTGTATGTGGTGGAGGAAGAACAAGATGCACATCATGTTGAGAAATGTCGAAGCAAGGTGATGGGTACAGGGTGCTTATTAATTCTACGTTTATGTACGTTGCAAATTCTTGGACAAAGTAAGCAATCATGACTACCTCACCTGCAACTATGCTGCATGGTATAAGGAAGACTAATCTAAAATTCATTTGATCTGAAAGTTTGTTTCTAACTCAGTTGTTGAGAAACTTGGAAATGATTTATCTATGGAGACAATGGCATATGGTGGTGGGGTTCTTAGCACAGGTCCACAGAAGACAGGTGACACACTGCCATAGGGAGAAACACAGTAGAAAGCATCAGAGAGGCAACACAGGTAATTAAGTCACACCATGCTTCTGAGAAAGAAATGGGCTTTGCTTTGTCTTTGAGGCTCTTAGGGAAAGCAGCTGATCTTAGAGCTCCTTTAGTTTTCAGTTTATTCTCTGCCAAAGGGCCACTTCCCAACTCAGCTGTGGGTCGGAGACTGCTGGAAGTATGTGTACAGGGAGGGTGTTTGCTTTTTTAGTGATCAAGGGATTCCTGATACACATTGTTCTTTCCTTTTTAATTTTTTCCAGAAAGGGTGAGAGTTTCAGTTAGGAATTAAGTACAAGAGGAGACACCTACAAAGTGAACCTGTTTCTTTTGCTAGTACTGTGGTACCAGAACATGAAGGCTTGATAAATTATTTCTAACACAACACAGTCTCCTTCCCTTCTGCATTTGTCTTTGATCTGCCATGAAAACTCCTTCCTAAACCTCCCCACAAGGCTAAGCTGGCTTTACCCTGTGTCTCTGCCTCCAGTTTTATCGACTTCCTTTTCAATCAGGTTTTCTCACTATATCATCATCATGAGTTTCTACTACTAAGGGGCACACCCAGCTCCTCCCCAAAACACCTGTCCCACTTGGTCAGCTCTGAATGTACTTGAAGACAATGCACTTTGATGGATTCAAGATTTCAAAACATTTTGCAAGTTTTCTGTCTCTTTGAATTCTCATTAAGCCGGATGCTCTTCTGTGAATGCACTTATGACTCATTGTAGCTATTAGCAAACTTCGATGCCTTTCTCTATTTCAATCTATTTCTCATCTGAGCAGTACAACATAATCATGCATATTATTTGATTCTGTGCTCATAATATAACAGTTGGCCCTTTAGATGAGGTTGAAAAAGATGGTGTAAGTCAGTGCTGGCACCATGGTTTGGATGCAATTAGTCCCCAAAGAGCTCATGTGTTGGAAGCTTGGTCCCCAGGGTGGTGATAGAGATAATATAGAACCTTCAAGAGGTGGGGCAGTGCCCACAGAAGGGGTTAGGTATTTCTCATGGAACTCGGGTTAGTTCTTGAGAGAGAGAGTTATTAAAACCCAAGCTTGGCCCCTCCAGCCTCTTTGGTTTCCTGTTTTGAAATGTGATCTCTTCCTCCCACATGAGCTCCTGCCATTGTGACACCATCTACCATGAGCTTCTCTACAGAGAGAAACTTCTCTACAGTGGGGCCCACTGGGCCCCACTCTGCCTGACATTTGGTGGCATTTCAACTCCAGAGAGTACTTCTTAGTCTTCTGATACTCGGATATGTCAATGCTTAAGGCCTCCATGCTCTTAGAAAGAATGGGAGACATTCAGGGGTTACATTTAATTCTATTCATACAAATACTCCTTGCTTCTGATTGCTCTTTTCGAAATGTGTGTGACATCTCTGATATGTTCCACAGAATCAATAAGAAGGTCAACCCACCTTAAAGAGCTTTTCTACCCCATTCCAAAGGAAAGCATAGACCAATAGCTGGACAGCTTTAAGCCCAGACCCTCCTGGCAAAGTGTTAGCCCAACTGGTAATTGTCCCAATGGTAATGGTTTCATGACCCCTGCTGATACCCAAATCCACAGATGTGAGACCCTTCTGTAAAATGGCCTAGTATTTGCATATAACCTATGTATATCTTCCCACATAACTTCAAATCATCTTGAGATTACTTATGATATCCAATACAAAGTAAAAATGCTACATAAATAGTTATAATGGGGAATAATGGAAGTCTGAAAGTCCGTACAGGTTCAGTACAGATGCAATTTTTATTCTGAATATTTTTGATCCATGGTTGGTTGAATCCACAATTGTAGAACCCATGGATACGAAAGGCTGGCTATACTTTAGCACAAAATTGAAGGCAAGAGGAGGAGAGGTTGTGAGGAATATTTCTTCTGTCTTGATGGCAAGAAACTATTTGTGGAAGAAATCGTGTTTTAAAAATAGAGTCACCTGTTTCCACTGTTTATTCCAATTCTGAAGAAAGGGTATCTGTTTGGATTTTTAAAAAGGAGGGACAGGGAACAAAATGCTGGTTGCCATAGAAATGAAGAATTCTCCTCCAATCAGAGCAATATGAATTCAAGTGAAAAATTGGAATCAGGAGAAGGTCAAGTATTCCAAAGGAGCAAGTGTCTATTGTCCTGCAAAAATCTCCAACCAGACAAGAAAAATAGGTGCTAAAAGATATGGACAGTGTAGAATCACAAATTTCCCCATAATTTCCACTTGCTCTTTAGATAGACACTGGGGATCTTTGGCTGATATGATTTGAAGATTAATTTCCACATTCATTTAAAATCAATATGAAAATTAATTTCCATCCATTTCACTGATGTTGTAGAAATGACTGGGGCCCTGACAGATACTTAAAAGCTTTATAGAAGGACTGCGGTTTTTGAGACCATGCATGACTGCTTTCTGATTCTTTATTTCTTTGAAATAGCTGATAATAAGATGTTAAGAACATGATATTTGGGGCCAGATTTAGAGCCTACATGTGGTTTAAAGTAACCTCTGGGCCATTCATTCATTCATTCATTCATTCATTCACTTTTTTGAGCAAAAAGAGGACAACAATACCAACCTCCAAGGATCAAACAGAATAATATATTAAAACTTAAAACAATGCCTGGCACAGTAGAAACCTTTGGCTGGCCATGTTTGTTTGTTTGTTTTCTGTAGCTGTTATAATCATATGCCATTTTTCTGATTGACTGGGCTTCTTACTTTCTCCAATACAATTCACATTGTATATTCAGGGATCAAATCTGGCTTTAAATTATGTGGGTTATCAGATTAGATATTGATGACATGTGACAGACACTGCCAAATAAAAGATGAAAATTTATGCTTTCTTTCATGTGCAACAAGTCCCAGGATATGGAACCCAGGGCTAGTTTGGCCTCAGGGGCCCAGGCTTCTAGAACATAAGGAAGGTTCTGAAGGTCCTGATGGAAAGAATGGATGTGTGGGTAGATGGCAGTCTCAGCCACATGTGGATGGGCTGATGCCCCTTCCTCAGCCCTGATTATAAAATTTCATGCTGGTATCTCTCCCAGTGGAAGGAAAAAGAGAAACTCCCAAATTGCCCACACCTAATAAAGTACTTTTGTTTCCCTATTTTGATTTAACCAGGGTTCTAAGTAAGTGTGTATTTCAATGAAAATAGTCGTCCATGTTTTAAATGCATTAAATATTGCCAATATTGATATTGTATTTAGTTATACAATCACATAGCCAATATTTTCTATTCCTCTCAGCAGTTTTGGTTCTTCATGAGAATGAAGAAGGATTGAGCTATACCCTTTGCCAGCAATGATGTCCTCTGACTCCAAGTAGCTAAACAAGCTGCGAAATGCATCAAAAGTCCCTTTGGTCCTCTTGATTGTCAATCTGTGGACTTGGCCACTCAGCTAAGGATCATGGAGTCTGACTCCCCAAGAAAAGACCATCACCCAACGATGGGCCTCTTTGTACAATAATACTGTTCTGCTCTTTCTTTCTCATGAAGGAGAACCAGGAAGGATATTCTAAATTGGTGATATTGTTATTGGAGTCCTAGGCCAGAGGTCTAACCTTGGGAGTCCCAACAAATCAGATCTGGCCACTTATCCAAAAATCAAATGGACAAAGTAAAGAAAAGCAGAAAAGGAACTTGAATCTATGTGGCCATACTGGGAAGGCAAGTGAGATCAAGCGTCTCAGCCCTGCGTTCCAGGTACTGACATGAGCTTTGGTTTAAATAGAGGAAGAATCAGGGCAGGGGTGAGAGGTATGCATCATTAGACAGTCTGTGGTCTGGTTGGTCATTCTCTCAGTTCTGGTTCTGCAAGGTAGCTCTGGAGAAGTTCTTATACATTGAGGACCAATCTCTATTTGTAACTCGGGATGTTTAGCAGACCTGTGATCCTAGGAGGGGGCAATTTTTCTGCCAGGAGATGACTCCTCCTGCTCAGGGGGGCAGTGTCACCATGGTGTGATCTGCCTGCAAGGCACCGCTGTTCCTGGAAGATGTGGGGCGATGACTAGAGACATCTAGGCAGCACATAAGAGATCTGGAAAGCTGGCAGTTGAACATCCTCTACTTCTTGAAAATACCTTAGTTACTCTTATCACGATGCCCTTAGTCTTGTAAGGAGACACGATATGTCAGGTAAATTTAGGGCTAAAAAACTTAGTATTACCAGTTTTTAGATGAACACTCCTTAAACAATCAACATACCTACGTGTAAAGCTGAGCAGGAATCTAAAGACAAATGCAAAGTGAAGGCCGAGATGCCAAGCTTTATCCTGCTTTTAGTTACCCATAGGGCATCTGCAAGCCCGAATGACGAATCCGTGCTTTTAGCAAAAGTAACTTCTAATTCTCTGTTGTAATATCTGCAGTAAGGACAACCCAATCACTAGTAAGGATTGGAAGTGAGAAGAAAAGTAAGATTTTATGATCACTTAATAAATGCCAACTCTTTTACTCTGTGAATGGAATATTGTTTGTTCCCTCCATCTGGGAGGTGAGCAAGTGAGGTTCAGCCAGGTTAAGTGATATCCACATTGTCAAAACAAGGTGAGAGGTAACACGACCTATTTGGGTCCAGTTCTGTTTGTCTCCAAGTCCTGTGCATTTTCTTCCATATATATATTATAAAACACACACACACAACACACACACACACACACACACACACACACACACACACACACACATATATATATATATATATATATTATAAAACCATTTATATATATATAAAACCTGGCTGCCTAAACATTTTGTGAAAAATAAATAAAATATGGTCATGGAAGAAATTCAAGAAAGCATACATAGGAAAAAGTAGAATATGATATTTTATTTATAATACAGACCATAATTGTGTGCAAATTGCAGCAAAAGGACTGGAAGTGAAATGAGCCATATTCCTTACAAGGGTTGCCTCTTGGGGGTGAGCTTACACAGTAGTTTGCTGGAACTGGCCATCAAAAGCCTATTGTTACATCTATTATTGGAATTATGAGAGCTAGTTGTTAAAGTGTTGTTACTTGAACTTGGTTGTATCGTGACTGGGGCATTTACTCCAAGGAAGCTGGCAAAGACTCTAAACCAAGCTCTCTCCCCCACCGCCCCTAAGACCATTTTACCAGTATAATGAATGTTCACTGCTCATGTCGTCTCTGCGTTTGTGTATTGTGTTTTAGGTTCATCCTTTCCTACGATAGCATAAATTAGCTAATGGCCAAGAAAACATGAATATGACAAAGGGTTACTAAAGGATAAAATGCAACTGAACTAAGCCAAAATGAAATTAAGCTAAAACTCACCCAAAGTAGCTTCCAGAAAGCCGGTAGATGATCTGGATATAGTTTTCCCTCATCCTTTCTGCTGTAGTCTGAACACTGTGTCCTGTTAAAATTCATACATTAAGATCCTAACTCCCAAAGCAGTGGTATTCGGGGATGTGGGTCTTTAGGAGGCGATTAGATCATGGAGGTTGAACCCTCACGAATGGGCTTAGTACCCTTATAAAAGAGACCTTTTTCTTGCCCCTTTTCTGTGTGAGGACTCAGCTAGAAGACCGTCTGTGAACCAGAAGATAGGCTGTCACTCGACATCAAATCTGCCAGTGCCTTGATTGTGAACTTCCCAGGCTCTGGGACTGTGAGAAATAGACGTTTGTTGTTTATCAGACACCCAGCCAATGGTATTTCGTTGCGGCAGCCTGCATGGACCAAGACACTTGCTTATGTCTTTGAACTCAGAGTTGGCTGTGGGTTCAAAGGGAGAGACGGAGCCTCACTTGTGTTCTCAGGGTGCAGCTCCCTGCTCCTCGCTGCCCTGCTCCCTGCAGAATGTGTGTGTCAGCAGCCTAAATAAAGTAGAACAGCTGCGTGTGCTGGGCTGTGGGTCACATGACACACTTTCCCAAAGAGTTATCCTTGGAAATAGATGCATCCTTTGGTCACAGGTGGTCCTCCAGTAGTTTGTGCAGCTTAGAATTTCTTTTTCGCTTTGTTTCCCTGCATAAATCTAGCTCCAAGAAGAAAAACTACTTGATCGTCTCTGAAACAGATAATTGACCTCCTCGGTCTCCACACGGAAGATGCGTAGTGAAGAAGTTGAATCGCTCTGCCTGAGCACAGAGGCACCCACAAAGGTCACACTCCACCCCCCAATCTGTACGTCCATGGTTATGTTTGGCAGGTGCACCCCGTACATGCTGCTATGCACATGAAAAGAGAGACACACTCAACCAAGTGCTCATCCATCTGCCACCGTCTTGACATTGATACCCTTATGCGCACATGGCAAATGTGGTTATAGCTTTGGTGGGAGGTGAGCCAAGACTGTAACAGGAGGCCATTGCAATTGTGGGGTAATACGATAAGGAGCCAGATAAAGCAGGCAGCTTTCCATCAACGTCCAGAAGGGCACACAGAGACTTTTTTTTAGTCTATTGCCTGCCTGGTTTGCTGAGTCATGGCCCTAGCTCCTGTTATTGGGAAAGGGAGCTTGTATCAAATTATTCTGCACCCAGGGAGGCAAAGCAGCTCCATTTGTCCTGGCAACCTTTCTCCTGTTTTTAGTCATTAAAATTAAAGACTGAGAAGACCTATTATTTCCTCTGTCCATTCTCTGGGGACTGATGTAAAACAGATCCTTGCGTTCAATGCCTTTGTTTCTTCTACCATCTGATTCTAATTAAAATAGCTGAGAAAATATCTATGGGCTAATTTGGAAGCAGCAGAGCATAAGAGTGATGGTTATAGCAAATCAAATCAAGCAATATACATTGCATAACTGCACTTGTTATTGAAATTCTTCTCAGCAGTCCTTTTCTTCGTGTTTAGACTTCCTCAAGCTAACTCACAGTGCCTTGCAAATTGCAACTCATTGATTTGAGTAAATAAAAAAACATGTAATTACTAATAGTTAGATGCTATTTATTGATCGCATGCACCGTGTCTGATATTATTCTATGTATGTTATATTCATGATCATTTAATTTCCACTGCCTGAGGCATATTATTCTCCATTTTGTACACGAGGATGCAGAGACTCTGAGAGGTAGCATGGGAATTTATACCTGGCCTCTCCACTGCTTGTTCATAGTTGAAATTAACCAAAACTAAGCTTTTAATGCACTGCCATATTGCCTATCCACAAAAACATCAAGATTTTTGGACTCACCCCCTTTATGTTATTTTCAGAAATAAATTTGCATCCTTAATAACAGGAAGGAATGAAAATACAGGAATTCCTGGAGAATGGAGCAATTTGTGAAGCCTCTAACCCCGGTCACACTATAAACATCACGAAGGAGAGGCACCTACCCGGTGTCGCAGTTACCCCTCATACACTGCAAAGGCCTGCAGGAGTCAGGTGCCAGCCTCTAAGTGGGTGGCGCCAACTGAATAACAGCATGACAGAGCTCATAATTCTGGCTGTTTTCTCTGGGAGCAAATACAATGATCCACCCCTTCAATGTAATTACTCCGATGGTAGCACAGTGTTTAAAGCAGAGCTCCACTGAGGGAAGAGGAATAAAACACTTTGTTTACACCCCTCGCAAGCAGGAATGCATTCCAAACATTAGCTTCGGTCCTCCCATTAAACACATATTTTATAGCAAATTCTCCATGTCTAATGTTTTTCTCCAACATGCAGGTCAATAAATGCTATCGTTACAGAATTCATCAGAAGATGATTTGTTGAAACATTAACCCAATTGAGTAGAGTCTCCTGAACAATATTTTGATCTTCATAGACTCTACTTATTTCTTTTTAATTTCGCCACCAAAAGAGTGTAGCAAAAGACTACACGTTTATTATGCTCTTTCTCTGTGCATAGTGAAGGTTAATCACATATTAAGTTTGAAAGCTCCACTTCTTTTATTCCCATCAACTTTGTGAGTTATTACATTGACCTGAGAGGTTTAAATCAACCTGTGTCAATTGGAATTGCAACCTAAATTCCATTTGAGCTTTCTGATTGCATGGGCATTCTGCTGAAATCAATGACAAACATGATCTCTAGATGAGATATGAAGACCTCTCTAGGAAAGATTGGTCAAGAGATGCTTTAAAATAAAACATCTACAGATTTAAATTCTATATATTAAACACTTACAAGGGAAACACAGCTATTGGTGCATGCCTGTAATCCCAGTCCTTGGGAGGCTAAGACAGGAATATTAGAGGTTCAAGACCGGCCTCAGCAATTTAGTGAGACTCTCAGTGAGCTAGCAAGCAAGACCCTGTTTTGTTTGTTTCAAAACAAAAAGTTATAAAAGGGCTGGGGATATAGCTCAGAGGTATAATGCCTCTGGATTCAATCCCCAGTACCACACACACACACACACACACACACACACACACACACACTCACAAAAACTTATATGTGACATATAATATATTATGTAACAACTGTACTTCATTTTTTCATAAAATAAAGTTATCATTGAAAGGTTATGTGAGAGAAAGCTGGAATATGAAATAGGGATGAAATAGGGGTTATCTTGCCTTAAAACTTATGGTGTTTCCGCCACTCCATGCTGTAAAGTAAGGTTGGTCCTGTAAAGTAAATGCTGTAAAGTAAATCTATGGTCCTGGTGCCTGCCACCTGGTTTTGTGAATAAAGTTTTATTGAAACACGGCCATACCTATTTATGTATTGTCTATGACAACTTTTGCAATACAATAAGAATTGAGTAGCTGTAACAAAGACCATATGTCTCACAAAGACTAAAATATTTATACTATTGTTCTTTATAGAAAGTTTGTTGACATCTGTTGTAAAGAATTGTAGAATATTCCAGAATACACAGTGATGAATGAGCATGGTTCCTATTTTCCAGTAACTCAAATTCTAGTTGAAAAGCTCAACCAAGCCAGGCGTGGTGGCGCACGCTTGTAATCCCAGTACTTTGGGAGGCGGAGACCGGAGGATCCGGGTTCGCGGCCAGCCTCAGCTCTCTCTCTCTCTCCCTGTCTCTCTCTCTCTCTCTCTCTCTCTCTCTCTCTCTCTACTTAGTGAGGCCCTCTGCAACTTCATGAGACCCAGTTTCAAAATAAAGTATAAAATATAGGGCTGGGGGTGTAGCGCAGAGGTAGAAGGCCCCTGGGTTCAATCCCCGGGACCGCAAAAAAAAAAAGAAAAGCTCAACCAACACTTCAACCCTAAACCCTATAGCCGAAAAATTCTGCCTCAACAGTTTGAGCTTCAAAATAAGGAAACATCTTTTTTATTCTTCTAACTAAAGATATGGGCTCACACCCCATATCATTTTGGCAAAAATATAATTTTTCCTACCTCTAGGATTCCCTCTACTATGAAAATGCCAGCACTCCCTGGGCCTCCATAGTATGGTTCATCAATCCTTGACACAGGTGCTTAGTTGAAAGAAAACTAGGGCAGCTGCTCGGCACTTCAATGGTTCCACTGCCACTGTGACCACTGCAGTTGTAGGACGTCACTGCCAGAATGCAGTTGTGTGGTCCAGAATGTTTAAGAGGCACATTTCTCCATGAAACCCAGTGACCTCTTATGTATTAATGCTACTTGTTGACCTAGAGCCATTCTGAGGTGAAGATCTTCCCTTGTATTGGACATAATTGTCCCAGGACAAGCTCTCTTGCTTCCTTGGTTCTTGACATGTTCCATGGACATTCAGTGCGGGGTCTGCTAGCTCCCAGGTCATGTGTCACCATTGAGGGCCTGTGCCATGGGCTACTTGGTGCCTTGGTCTGAGGTGTTCTCAGTGTAGACTTCCAACCCCCAGGCTCTGCTCTGCCTTAACTGTTCCAAGTGAGGATTGGCATCTTTCAGGATCCTTCCCTGAGAGTTGATTGCTTTAAATACCCCGATTCCCATTTTCTACTTCATGGTAGAAAGCTAGTGTTTCCCCTCCAGAATGCTAAGGGCAATAAACCCTTCCTCTGAATCCTTTGATTTGGCCAAATTTGAGGGATTTTCAACCAATTTGTTATAGTATCCCCTGTTGTTAAGCTACTTGGTGGGAGACATTTTTAACTGGTCAGATACTTTGTGTTTATCAAGGATAACCACATTAAAAATCTCATTTGATTCCTTTTTTTGAAGCTCTTGTCTTCAGGTACAGACATCACACTAGGGCAGCGCTATTAATGAGAGCTGAGATGTAGCTCACTGAACAACTTCTTGGATTTCCCTTTTTTCTTTTGGCTTTGGGAGAGATTTCCCAAAACTCCAATTTTCTCTGATATCTCAGAAAACCATAGATCAATGGGTAACTTTATTCCTGCTCAAACATGGAGCACATAACTTTTTTGAGTCACAAACAATGAAAACTACATGTTGATTTTTATTCTTATTTGAAAATATTTTTGATGGCTATAGTGTCCTCAGCAAAACTTTATTAGGTTACTACTTCACTTTAAGGCGCTTTGAAGGGGATTAGTGTACCGGCCAAGACATTTCCATTCCAGCTAACTGGAATACTTCCTACAGTATTAGACCCTCCATGTCTTCCTGTGATCAGAGTACATGCCAACAGGAAGCTGATAGCATTTATCTCAACCTGTCTTGGATTTTTGTTTGCCTTCTAGTCCTTGAGTGTCTCGTAAAACAAGATTCTGCAAATCAACTAAGGTGATTGAGTCAATGCATCAAGATTCCAGCATAACCAAGGCTCTGGTGCTCAGGTTAAAAATGCAGGAAGGTTTTCCATGTCTAACTAGATGTTTGCCTCTCTGCATTATTTCCACATCAGTTTTCCGTGTAAGAAAGTTTTCCTGCTGGGTGCAGGACCCAGTCTCACAGCTGGAAGCAATGTCTCCAGATCTTGTGGTCAGCCCTGCCTACACTCCAATCACAGCAAAAAATTTTACATTGTTTGTTGGTTCTTTCCCTCCTCAGAAAACCAATGTAAGAGCAGGGGATATTCTTTGGGCCTTGACATGATTCTCCTGTGCTTCTTCCCCAGCCTGGGTAGAGGTAGAGTGTCAAGAAGACTACATCCCTGAAGGAAGAATTTGAACTTGAACTGAGTGAGTTTAAATCCTGAACTGATTAAATAGTTACCTCCCTCCCAAGACAATTTTAAACTGGGAGGGACTTAGTCACCTCCAGTGGAGATTCCAGAATTACTACATTGAAGAGCTAGAGATAGAAATCATATGAGGAGGGAGGAGTAGAGAACCATGACACTTCATTTCCATAGAATTTGTAACAATCCCATTTAAGTGCCAAGAATGAGAATGCTCAATGTCAGTGGAAATGCTAGCTCCAAAGCCAAGATGACGTGGTAAATGTTACTAGTGTTTATGAAAATGTTATCCTCTCTTTTGGAGACACATGTCTCTGTAAAGTTTTGTGTTTAACCATACCAGTTGCTTTGGAGTTTGCATGAAAAATGATGGGAAACGATGTCTATAACCTCTATGTAGAAGCATTTATGGGCTGGAGCACAAATTCTACCTGCCATCTTCCTCCATTATGGCAAATCATGAAGGCTTATGTGACGACGGTGACATCATATGATGATGGAGATTATTAGCACCTTGGAGTTGTGAACAAGTACAATAGAACCACATTGGACATGCCTCCTAAGTGGAAAATCAACCTTTGTTATTTTTAAGCCATTGGGATTTGGGGGTTGTTACTACAGTCAGCATATCTTAGTTGATAAAGGTGTTCTGTTGGAGAGACATAAAGTTACAATCTTGAGCATAGAATTTTATGTTTGTAAATTTCTAACCTGCCACACACCCATTTAACTTATATAAATTGAATTGAGCTGCTCGGCTAGGAAAATGACAATTTTAAAAAGTGTGGCTGATTAGTCCTGTTATCTTTTAAGGAACACATATTTCAAACTGTGATGGAAACTCACTGTTTCTCCATGGATTTTGGGTTTCCTGGGCTGCACACAGTGTACAAATCTTGCACACTATGGGACTCTAGCTTTTATAGATATAAATTATTTCATACAAGATAAACACAAACCAATTACTTCATCTGAAGTTTGGGGAATGAAATACCAAACTCTTCCCTCACTGAAGCGAAATGCAGGCTGTGCTACTGGTTCCTCATGCTATAGCAAGGCAGTGTAGCTTGTGAATGGGACAGCAAGTACCACATTCGGGAAGAATTCTGTTGGTAAAAATGAGGGGCTTCCTGAACTTGCTATAGCTCGACCTGTAGGCCCTCAGACCTGTCATTTGAATGCAGGTAAGTGGTTGGTGGAATCAGCAATACTGCAACAGGAGCCTCACCGAATAACTGAACAGGCCCCCTGAATACCTGAGCACCTGCCCGCTCATGATGCCTGAAGATCCCCAAGGGTTCAGTACTTGGGATACTTGGCTCTCTTCTAGTGTTCCAAGTGCAAACTGTTGGTTGAAGAGTGTGACATTAAAGGGCTTTGGAACAATACAATAGCTTCCTATCTCTAAAACACCCAATGAGGCCCATAAAGTTTTAAAATTCTCTTTAATAGGACCGGTTGGTAACAGTGCTGATCCTTGGATCCTGTGCTCATCCATTTTGTTATATACTCTATACCCCACAGCTCTAACTGAGGCCAACAAAATTGACCTCTATGACAAGGGGGGCAATTTCAGAGCTCTTTCTCCAAGGTGGTTTGGTAGAGGGCAGTTTCAAGATACTTCTGAATGCAATGATATCTTCCAGATATAAGATAATGAGATATAGCATCGAGATACCAACACTTCAAGATAGTTCATGCCCCAATGACATTTTTTATTAACACCAGGGAAAAAGAGGACGATCCCAAGCATTCTTAGTGTACCCCTTAAAATCTTTAGAACTCTAAAGGAAAGAAGTTACTGTCTTCCTTTATCCTTTTCATTTATTTAATTTTTGCCATGGTCATTTGATAATACACACTTCTCAAACACATCACTGAAATGTTTATTTCCTAGCAGAAGTACAGGATTTTTAATTTTAAAGTGTCTAATGGAGTTTGGTATTCCCAGCAGGTCTGAATTTTGCCTGTTTTTTTCCCCATTGCTCAGTGGAAGCATTTGGACAATGGGACTCAAAATGATCTTGTTATTCAGTAGATTCTAAGGATGTCTCATAAATAATCACGCAGACACTGCAACATTCTTAGCTCTTATGGCCTTACTTGATGACACTTATTTTTTTCACTCTATTTTCTCACCGTCCCCGTGTTGAGAGTTTACAAAATAAAAGCTCTCTGGATGGAATGGAAGGGTCCAGTTGGGAGAGCTTCCAGATATGAAGATTGGAGAAGCAGCGTTTGGCTCTTCTCGTGCCTCTGTTTTGTAGTCTCTGCACACAGGTGGTGGGTGAGAGGATTACCCAGACACTTTGGCCCTGGACGAGCCTTTTCAAATCTTGAAATGAGTTCTTAGCAACGCAAACATCATTTGCATATTTTTGGGATCAAGGCATCTGACTGCTTACGTCATCTTTCTTTAAGATATTTTCTCTTGACAATATGATAATACATAGAGGGTAACTTGGGTAACTCAGCCCAATTTATGAAAAATTTGGAATGAGGATGACTCGAAGTTATTTTTCTAAAATGTATCTGAAGCCAGGTGTGGTGGTGCGTGCTTGTAATTCCAGTACTTGGGAGGCTGAGACTGGAGGATCCGGGTTCCCGGCCAGCCTCAGCTACTTAGTGAGGCCCTCCGCAACTTAGCAAGACTCTGTTTCAAAATAAAGAATGAAAAATAGGGCTGGGAGTGTAGCTCAGAGGTAGAATGCCCCTGGGTTCAATCCCCAGTACCACACACACACACACACACACACTACCAACAAACAAACAAACAAATAAAATGTATCTGAAAGGAAGGGATGACAAAGCAAAAAAAAAAAAAAAGGGTAGCTCGGACTTAATTTTTATAAATAGAGCATCCTCTTGGTGCTGGAAATGAAGCTGGGAGTTTCACGTACTCTTGCTGGGGTGGTCAGTAACTAACCTGTTCCTAAGTTAGTGTCTGTCCTGGAACTACAGGTTATGAAATTCTGCAAAAGTGAGGGAGCTGGATTTTGAAAACTTGAATTGTGGTTCCTTTCTGTTGTTAGGCAGGAAATTTGGGGTGCTCCCCCAACTTAGATTAGTTTATTCATGTCAACAATAATTCCTGTCTTCCAACCCAAGTTCTTGGGGGCATATTCATCTCAGGATAGCTTCTTTTCTCTTCTCTGATTATTGACATATTTTAGTGCACAAAATGAGGCTGTAAAAACCACACTATTAACTTTTACTTATTTATTTTTATTTTTTGCAGTGCTGGGGATTAAATTCAGGGCCTTTCACATGCTAGGCAAGAGCTCTACCACTAATATCCCCTATTAATTTTTAAATAAACACATCAGAACACTTGAATGCATGGTATTGCCTTCACTATAGTTCTTATCAGATACCAGGTCTTTGTTCTAGTGATAGCTCCAGCGTTGAGTAGTATTAGGCTGTGGATCTCCTTTGGGGAATTGCCTTGAGTTTATGTGTCATCCCAGGATATTCTCAGCACCTGCAAATGTTCAGTTATGAAGAAGTCATATAGAAAACAGCCAAAACGTAAATAAACACTATTATTATAAGTTAAAGGGCCAGGAGAGGAGTGGCCAGGATGGACATTTGTGGTTGGAGCTCAGTGTCTCTCGATAGTGAGTATGTGGGTTAGGGAAGAAGAGCTACAGCCACATGGGAACTAGAATCAGATGAATGTAAAACTGGGGAACACAGAGAAGGACTTCATGAGTTTGGGTGGAACTTTCCTCGATGGTATGGTCATGCGGTCTAGGGGAAGTTTGAAGTCACTGAGAGCCCTTGCGCCAAAGTCCTATATCTTCCCCCAAATGGTACCCTCGTCTCACCCATATTTGGCCAGGAACAGTCTGGTTGAGGCTTGACCTCCATGTAGAGTACAGCAGCAGATGGGACCTTGGTCAATTACACTGCTGGCTAATAAGTAAGTCTACAAAGCACATTTCTCCAAATCCCCAAATAATCAAGATGAACTCTGAGAAGAAAGGACTACAGCCTCAAAATATCAATGTCCAAAGAGCCCAGGTTATGAAGCCAAAATGGTCACTGGGCCACTCATGGAGCAAGAGGTGGGAGATCCCAGGCATGGAACAGCAATGACACTGGGCAATTAAGACCAAAGGCAGTGTGGGGAGATGGATCCTCTCTGCTGCTCACCATCTGAGCCCAGCTCCGGGCTAGTGCCTTTTGCTTCCCAAGGGAGCTCTGGAAGTAGATGATGGATGCTCAAGCTGTACAGAGTTGGTTTTGATTGTGAAAAATGAGATGTGATCCTTTGGTAAGGCTCTTTTCTGGTGCAACTAGTAAACTGGCTTGAAAGATAATGTTCCAGTTCCCGATATAGTTTGATCTATGGCAGCATTGTTGGAATAACTGTTTATTTCCCCAAAGGGACCACGTTGAGGGGAGCGGTGCTCATTTGGACACATAAATTCTTGTGGCTATGTTCCAAAAATATTACTTGTTATTACTTAATTAGTTCCTTATTACTTTTTAGGAGCCGTTCAAAACTGATTTTGATCTCTCTGCTTATTTAATATACCCTATATACTCCCGTTAAAAACAGACTTTACTACTTCTGATTATTCTCAGGAGGTGGCTCTGAAACGGGCAACCCTTTCTCCCCTGTCCCTGTATCAAGGAGCAGTCTGATGTTAACTGTTAGGAGGTCTGAGAAGACTGCCAGGCACCTCTGAGGAACCACCGAGGTTCTAGGAACATACCCGTGAGCACTGCTGCCTGATGCTTTTGTTGCTACCTGCTGAGGTTTGATTGCTGTGTCCGCTTCAAAACTCCATTGGAACCTAAACCCCAAGGTGACAGTAGTAAGGGTTGGGGCCTTTAGGAAGTGATTTCGCCATGAGGGTGGAGCCTTCGTAAGTGGGATTAGCAACCTTATGAAAGGGCTGGAGGGAACTGGCGAGGCACCTCCTTGCCTTTTTGTTCCTCCTGCCATCTGAGGAAGGTGATCTTCCTACCTGGAGGAGCAGCCATGAGGCACCATCTTGGAAGCAGGGCAGCTTTCACCAGACACTGGACCTGCTGGTGCCTTATTCTTGGGATTCTAGCCTCCAGAACAGTGAGAAGTGAATGTCTGCTCTTCATAAATTACCCAGTCTCTGGTATTTTGTTATAGCAGCACCAATGGACTAAGACACTATCTAATACTTTGGTAGGGATTAGAACTGAAAGCCAAGCTCAGGTTGGATAGGGTGGAGAGGGAAATGAGGAAAACACTCAAAGACAAATTCTTCCTCCATTGCCATTTGGTCCCAAGGGGGATCAAATGATTGACCAGCTTTCTGTGCTTGTTTCTCAGATGTCTTCTAGAATTCATGATCTACAGACGCAGTCAATCCTCCCATGCTCCCTTTGCCACCCCCCCCAAAGTTGGCTCTCTTTACTTCTATCGCAGCACTTATCACTACCAGAAACTAGCCTCTTCATTTTTCATTTATTAATCATCAGTCTAGATGATTCTATCTGATTCATCCTCTAGATGATATAAACTCTAGGAAAATGAGGACCAGGTCTGTCTCAAAGCATCCAGGTGTTAGTGAGTTGTAAGATGAGAGCTTAATTAAACCCAGGATTCTGAAATCCAATAATCAAGGGGGTTATGTTTATTTTCTCTATATATTTATTTTTCACAAACAATTCTTTGAGAATTTTCCTATTCCCATTTCAGAGATAGGAAAGTCAGGGGTCGCGGAAATAGAGTGCTGGCTGTTTGTGCACACACGTATTTTATAGTTGTTACCAGTGTGTTTTTCTCTTCTGTGCATTGGCTTTTTCACTAGAAGGTTCTTCTTAAGAGAGGAATTAAGCTTTATTCTCCCCATGGCCCCTATTTCTAAGATAGTCTCCACCCACAATACACATTCTCCACAAGGCTTTGAGTGAATGCTTGGTATACATCCTGCTATTTTTGTGTGGTGTATTCCCCTGAGGTTCAGGGAAATATTTTATAAAATATTTCCCCAAACATAGTCCTGTATATATTCATGTTTTGCCTCTCTGCTTCCTAAACAACCCATCTCCCAGATACTTTGAAGTTCTCCCAATGGAAATTTCCTGGGCTGTGGAATGACAGATGAGAAAGAGCTGGATGTGGACCCTCAGACTTACGTGGACGGAGCATTTGACTTCCAGCACTAAAAAAATGACCCATGATAATTTCCAGGAGTGCTTTTCTTCCTTCATCACTTGAACACTACGCCATCATACCACACACTCAGATTTGCAATCGCTGTGAAGGATGGCCTTGGGGTTCAATGACTGCCAAGAGGAATGGGCACAAGCCCCCCCACACAGAGAAACCTCTTGGGGGAGTCAGATATGTACTGTTGATATCAGTGTTTGCCAGTTGGCAGCAGCTCCACATGAGCCTCCTGAGCCCAAAATTAAAACAGCTGCAGTAATGGTGGTGGTAGCAGTATTCACATTAGGATCCATCAATGATCATAACAGAATGACAAAATTAGTACAGTTATGCTCAGATTTAGGCTCTGTTGTATGTTCTTTTCACATGCACTCCTAAATTCAGATCCTCTGATTTCTCAAAAATAGAGTTTGCTCTTTGAACCTGTACAGTCTTTTTTCCTTGATGTTATTCCCTAAACAATACAGTATAGCAACTATTTACATACTGTTTACATTGTGTTAGGTATTACAGGTCATCTAGAGATGATTCAAAGTATACAAGAGGATGTAAATAGGTTCTTTGCAAATACATCACCATTTTATAAAATGAACTTGAGCACCTGTGGATTTTGATCTTCTCAAGGGGTCCTGAAACCTATCCCCTAAACTCTTAGGGCAGCAGATTGGTGTCCCATTGTATTTTAGGTCCCTGTGGGGCAGAATAGACTTTAGTATCATTAATAATAGTGGTCGTACCAGCTGGAAACCAGTGTTTTAGCCCAGCACCCTGCCCACAGGAAACACAATATGAATTATTGATAGAAGATATGTGATGTCTAAAGATTTTACAAATGTTAATAGATAGAATATTCAAATTTTAATATGATGTCTTAGGAAAGTGTCTCTGTTCTTGATGTGATTCTCCTTGAAATGTACTAGCAGAAGTATAAACTAGCATATTAAAAGGAAGAAATCTATGTATAGGAAGCCACTGAAGATGGGGTAATGGAAATTGAACATTGCTTCCCAGTCGTGACCGCTACCAAGATTGCGATATCTGCTTCTGAAATCTACAAAAGGCCTAAGTAAAGAGAGAGGGCAGTTAGGCAACATTCCATTTAAATAGGATCTAATGAAGCATTGACAATGTTAGCAACTAAAATACAATACTGAGGCAGTCATGCAGAGAAGAATCCATTACAGAATTTGCCCTTTAGGAGTTTATAACGTAGATCAGGAGTCAAACATTTGTAGTGCTCACAGGGGCCAGACAAATAATATCAATGCGTAAAGTCAGACAATGCATACAGGGGCTGGTGGAGACTGTGGCAAAATGGAGAGCCCTTGTCCTGTCTAAAAGAGGTCACCTGGATTCAGCTCCAGCTGAGAGTTGTCCTGTAATCATGTTTGCTCCATGTTTACAGAGCTTCCAACTTGCAAGAGAAGGTGGAATCTGATATGTATAGGAGGGTCTTAGATACAACCTTCAATTAATCACACAAATCTATAACACCATTGAAATGTCTACGAGCAGTTTTTGAAAATGATTTTTCTAGGATAACATCATGAAGGAACAACTAACATCCTTCGACACAGACATTGAAATGCAGGGCAGAAAGTTTTTGTAGGAAGTAAGACTGTTGGTCCAGATTCTGCATTGTGTAGCAACTAGAAATATTAGTCTTTGTCTTCTTCAGTGATCTGAAAGCATTCACCTGCTCCATCAAATACCTTCTCCAATCTAAATGAAGTCAGCTCCTTTAATCATTACCTGTGTGACATGGTCTCAGTTCCTCTCACCAAGATGGTCAGATTTTTTTCTGGATGTGTTTTAGATTTTTAGCATCCTTCTCTAAATAAGATGGCAAGCACAAACCCAATCTGAACCCAGAACAGAAGGGAAACCTACCCTGTAGTCCAAGAGTTGGGGACCTATTGAGACCCCATCTCTCCCAGTCTGTTTTTCCATTAGCCCCTTAAATGTGTTTCTCTTAGATGTAAACCACTGTTGCAATACTGCTGTTGTTAATACGCTTGCAAATTTTTGGCTTGGCCAAATGCAGACTAGAGGAACATGCTGTGTGGATCCTTAATGAGAATGTGAGCTAAGGGTCTTGTTGAAAGAAAATTCATTCACTGTTCAATATCATCAACACAGTAACTGTGATTACCATTTATTGAGCTCTCTTTATGAGTCAGGTATTGTACTAAGTGATTTACCTAAAATTTCATTTTATGTAAAATTCTACATTTGATAAATTATTCCCACTATAAATGATAAGAAACCGAGGCTAAGAATAATTAACTGATTTCTGCAAAATCAGACAACTAACAAGAGGTAGATTTAGAAATTGAAACCCAGTATTGTTTGATTCAAGAACTTTGGGAATCTTAAATATTATACTGTACAACGTGGATATGAGCTGCAATTAACTACTTCAAATTAAGTTGTTTAAGCAGAGGACTATACCTACATAGGAAACCTGGTATAGTATTTCTTTTTAGGGACTAACAAGCCAGTTTGGTACAGTAGAAAGGAGAAACACAGCTAGGCCTGGTAGTGCACACCTGTAATCCCAGCACTTGGGAGGCTAAGACAGGAGGATTGAAGGTTGGAGGCCAATCTCAGCAACTTACCAAGATCCTCAGCAACTTACTGAGACCCTATTTCAAAATGAAATAAATAAAAAAAAAATGGGCTGGGTGTCTAACTCAGAAGTAGATGCCTCTGGGTTCAATCCCCAGTACTAAAAAAAAAAAGAAAAAGAAAAAAGAAATAGAAAACAAAAAATGATAGACACAGCAGTGCTAGAGAAACCTGGGCTCACCACTTACCAATTTGGAGTCTTGCAACTGATGTGCTGCATTCCTTGCCTTTGCCCTGCCAGGTCCTTCTCCTCGGGCTTCCAGTGGCTGGGTTAATGGGTTAGGGTCCGTGTGTCAGAGGTGGGGCCGAGATTGAAGTCAGTATAGTTTTCCTCTGGCCCTTCCTCTACATAGTTACATTAGATGACTATCAAAGGCCACCAGATATCCAACAAAGCTCATCCCAGGGCCCTGCGTAACCACTCTCTCCTCCTCCAGTCTTTAGATGTGGAAGCAGAAACAGCTCCCTGCTGTTGCTTGCCCCAGGGTACTCCTTCCTTAGCTAATCCTTTTATTGACCTTTACTGAATTTCCAAAATTGACTATGTCTCCTTTTTCTTGTCCATAATCTAATTGATAAAAAATATGTAGGCTGTTTTCTCATGTATAAAAGTGACATAATAATGCCTTCATCATATATAATATGATGTTAGATGAGACAATAAATAGGCCTGGCATGTTGCAAGATTTAATAAACATTAGTCAGGTTAATGATCATAGTGATCTTCCCTCCCCCCCCTTTTTCTCCTCTTCATATCTTGTTTCCAAGGTATGAAATCAATACAGTCTATAATGTGGATCAAAATATGGCGGCCCACAGACTGTAGTCAGACTGCAAATGTTTTGTAGGTAACACGTTTTTTAAAGTATGAGAAAATATCCCATAAAATTCAGATTCCAAGGTCTTTTGCAAAGTTAGAAGCTCTGTTAATGGAACTGGAAATTTGGTACTTACCCCATTTTGCCATATCAAATAATTGGGACAAGCCTTTGAGAAGAAGGAAAAAGACATTTTATTGATTTGCTAGCAAACTGGAGAAATCAGTGAAAATGTTCTAGAAGAAAAAAAATCCCTGATTCTCTCAGACCAGAAAAAAAATTTCTCTCTTTTAGGAGGTAGCTCTTCAGGGTCATGAAGATGTTCTTATCAGAAAGACACAATCCATGTCCACGTTATCCTTGAGATGCATTTTTCTCAGACTCCTGGCCACCAATTCTTCATTCCTTAGGTCAGTAAATTGATAAGAGCAGGTTACTTGTTAACAAGGGGAGACAAAAAGGAGGAGGAGGAAAAAATATCAGCTTTGAAACAGGCTGTTAGCTGCCAGAATCGGAAGCCCCCAAATGGGCCCTTGTTACATTAACATTTGGCCAACATGGCCATAGGACAGCTCCCAGCCAGAGCTGAATCCAGGTGACCTCTTCTAGACAGGACAAGGTCTCTCTAGTTTGCCACAGTCTCTACCATTCCCCTTTTGTAAAATGACTGACTTTATACATTGACATTACCTACCCAGTCCTATAAGCATAAGTGTTTAATTCCTGGTCTAAATGATCAACTCCTAGCAGGCAGATACCCTTCTCTGTGCATGACCAACTTAGTAATATATTTTCGTTGAATAAACAACTTAATTTTCACTCCTTGGTCCCCAGACATCTCTCCTGCTGCCACCTCCCACTCCTACTCTAACCATCTGCTGTTCTAACAATCACAGTATCCATTTGTCTGGGTGAATGAGGGTGGAGACCGAATAGAGAGTCTTGGTAGAGGCAAGGAGGCTGGGTCAGGGGGAAAAAGAGGCTGAGAATACAGGCTACAGGTGGAACTGAACCGATGGGATTTGGGAATGCCATCTTGCTGCTGGAGAAGTCTCTTGTTTGTTTGTTTTCCGTTCTATATAATCTCTCCCTAATTGGCTTACTATGATGTGGCCTGGTTCCCTCCTTCCCGTTGCTAAATATTCAGCTCTGAATGTTCTCCAGGTTTGAACAGTGAATGCTCTTAAAGCTGCAAGCACAGTCCTTCTGGTCTGCTCTGCAGTTAATTACCCTCCCTGCACCAGCCTGGAGCCAGCCAGCACCAGAGTGGTTAGTGCCTGTCAGCGCCGGCAGCACCCAGGGGCCCAGCTCCTGATTCTGTTAGCTAATGGGGAGGTAATGACCAGCAGCGGCAGATCACTCTCACCTTCTGCCCTGCTTTAAGAAAAACACAGACAACAAAAGACCACTCGGGCCGGCATTCTATGATTCCCTTTTTAATAATGGCCTGGAAATGTCAGCCTCAGTGATTACGCAGGCAGGTGCCTGGACTTCAAAGTGGGCACCTGTCACTGGAGAGATAATTGACTTTATTCAACCAATTGTCTCCTGTTGTAATCAAGCCATTTCATTCAAACAGACTTTTCAAACTGTTCTATTGAGTGGATGGGGAGGTAGCCGAGCTGGTGAGTTGCAATTACCCCCGAGGGGGGAGAAGCCAGCTCCTGAGCAGAGCTGTCAGTCTTTCTGAGCCTGGTGACTGGCCCGGGGAGGGTTTGTCGGTAGAAAAGTAAGAATGATGGGGGAGGTGCCACCACCTCCATGCTGTCTCCAGATCCAAGCCTTCTGCTGGTTTCTTTAGTTTGCCTCTGGCTGTGGCCAGCTGCTCCCATCCATGCATTATTTCCAGCAGCAGGAGCCTGCAACGACAAGGTGGGGTAACCCCTGAGCCCAAAGCACCCTTGTCCACGCTTGAGGACTGAGGTGCCATGTAAACTCTAAAGAGGTGAGCAGAGCCTGGGGCAGAGATGGTTTAAGGGTCTCTGCTCTCCCAAAAGGAGCTAAATCCTTCTTAGTTGTAAGGTGTCTCCCTGGATTTGACAGATTTGGTGCAGAAGGCTGAGCCTCAGGTAGTGACAACTTTCTTTCGGTGGCTCTCAAATTCCCTGCAATGTAAACGAAGCAGGTGCTGGATTCTGACAGGGCTCTGGAGGCTGGGAATACTCCGTGTTTACCTGCTGTGCTGTGAGTGTTACCAGCACCCCAGGCCTGAGGCCCTTCTGGGATTCCCAGGAACTGGACTGGATTTGATCGCCCGCCTGCGATCAATGTGAAAAGGAAAAATGTGAAGAGGAAAAATGGATTAATTACAGTTTGGCCCAAACTGGGAAGGCAGCTTATCTATCTCCCCCAGTCATACAGGAACAGTACAATTTATAGGGGGAAAAAGATAATAAATAGACACATGTAGATTTAACCAGGTTGTGCTAGCTACACTGGGCTATACAGGAATATGTTATGATTCTTGGTGCCTGCCGGTTGAGGGGGAAGCATTGCAGTTTCTATTCTCAGCCTGAAGAAGGTGAGATGGAGAAATAAAGGTTAGCAAGAAACTGGGGAGCAAAAACCAAATTTGGGGCTTTTAGTTCCAAAGGGGCTCTGTTACATGAGTACTCTGGAGCTGTCACAGGGCTGGTTTTAGATTTTAAATGTTAAAGCATAAAGTCAGGCGAGGGCTGTTCATGTGAATAAAAGTCTGTCCACAAATGAGAAGTCTTGTGCTGTGGAGATTCCCCCGGTTTAGGGTCCTGGCTTGGTTGTTTTGTCTTGCCGTCTGATTTTGAGCAGGTTAGTTCAGGTCTCCACTTCCGTTTTTTCAATGTCAAAATGGGACAATAGTGTTGTGAAATTAAATGAAATCTTAAATGACATGACTCAAATGCCTACTGCCTTTTTAGGTGCTCCGTGAAATGG
>PVJS01011064.1:23905-46662 GCA_004027185.1 Glis glis | reverse complement strand
ACTTGAGTTGAGAAGTCTTGGGTGATTTTTATTGTTTTGCCCCTGTATGTCACCCGTTCTTTTGTTCTTGCTGCTTTTAAGATTCTTTCTTTGGCCTCTATGTCAGTCATTTTAATTATTACATGGCATGGGGAGGTCCTTCTTTGGTCCTGTCTTAATGGTGTTCTATATGTCTCCTGTATGTGAATGTCCAAGACTTTTTCTATGTACGGAAAATTCTCTGAAATTATTTCTCTGAAGAGGTTTCTGATACCCTTGGTCTGTGCTTCTAAACCTTCTTCAATGCCTTTTATCCTTAGATTAGGACGTCCTGTATTGTCTATATTTCTTGAATGGTCACGTGTGTTGTTGTAATATCTTCTGTATATCATTGACTGTGTTTTCAGTTTTGAATGAACTGTTTTCCAGGAGTGATACCCTGTTTTCCATGTGGTTGAGCCTGCTAGAGTTGGCTTCTATTGCAGTCTTTAATTCATTTATTGACTCCTTCATTTCGTTCAGAGTTTCTTTCTGATTCTTTCTTAGAGCCTCAATCTCCTCCTTCATCTGTTCTATGCTTTCTTTGAGGCCTTTCATCATTCTGAAGATCAAAATTTGGAATTCTCTGTCTTGCATTTCCTGCAGGTCAGTATTAGTAATCTCACTTGTTGATGCATTGTGTTTCTTGTTTCCTCATTGTTGTACTTTCTGTGTTTTCAATTTTGCATTTCTGTTGCCTCTGCATCATCTTCCTTTCTGTGTATAAGACCTCTTGATGGTCCCTGTAGACCCAATCGGGTCTGTACACTGCAGGCTGTGGTTCCCTCTAGTTTGGTTGACCAGGGAGTTGTGTGTGTGTGTGTGGGGGGGGACTTGCAGGCTCCAGAGCTAGCGTGGTGGCATGTGAGGTGCATTCCAAGGTGTGGTTTTGGGTACGGGCTCTGAGGTTTGGGTGATGGTGCTGGAAAGTGCCCGGTCTCCGAGGCACAGGTGCTGGGGATTGCATGGGCCCCAAGGGATGCACGTGGGCTCTGGGGTATGGGTGGCAGTGCCAGAATGTGCCTGGGCTCAAGGCGTGGGTGTTGGGGATCACGCAGGCTGAGGGAGGCATGTGGGTTCCGATGCTCCAGCAGTGGTGTTGGAAGGTGCCCGATCTCTGAGGCGCAGTGCAGAGGTGTGCAGCCCGAGGGAGGCACATGGGTTCTGGGTCTCGGGTGGTGGGTGGAGGGTTCCCTGGGCTCCGAGGCATGATGCAGAGGATTGCGCACGGCCAGAGGGAGGCATGCAGGCTCCGGGTCTCGGGTGGTGGCGCCGGAGGGTTCCCAAGACTCTGAGGCATGGGTGTTGGGGATTGCACGGGCTCATAGCACAGTGGGGGGAGGTGCGTGGGGCAGGAGCCCACGCTAGGGCAGCCTTTGAGGGGTATTCACAATATGCTGTTGGGATGGTCCCACCACTCACAGAATTCTGCTCTGGTTCGTTGCCCCAATTTGCTGATGGAGACAGGGGGGGGGGGAGCTATCAGCCCTGGCTGTAGGGTCCAGGGGAAGATGGTTGCTTTCTGATCCTGCCGACACGGGATTGCAGTTTTCTGTGGGATTCTGTAGCTGGTAGACTCTGTGTCTATGTAGTCGTACTCAGGTTACTGGATGTTGGGTTTTGGTTCTTCTATGGATGTGCGATGTTGTTCAGTTCTGAATCCCCAAGGCAATTTTGAGACAGGCTTGTTTAGGAGCCCCTATTCCGTCACCATCTTGGATCTTCTCTCCTTCTCCTCTTATGACAGATCTCTCTCTCTCTCTCTCTCTCTGCCTCCCTTTTTTCTTCCTTTCTTATATTTATTTATTTATTTATTTATTTATTGGTACTGGGGATTGGACCCAGGGGCATTCTATCTTCGAGCTACATCCCCATCTCTTTTTATTTTTTATTTTGAAACAGTCTCACTAAATTGCTGAGGCTGACCTCAGACCTGTGATCCTCCTGTCTCAGCCTCCCAAGTACTGGGATTACAGGTGTGCACTGCCACACCTAAACTCTGCCTCCCTCTTATAAGGACCCTGTGATTACATAGGACCTACCTAGATAATCCAGGACCATCTCTCCATCTCAGGATCCTTAACTTCCTCTGGTTCTTGAAGCCCCTCTTGCCACCTCAGGTCACATTCTCAGGCTCCAGGGATTAGGAGATGGAGACCTTGGGGCTCATTCTTCAATGGACTACAGGGTCAAGAGGCAACTTGAGCAGCTCCCTCACTGACAGACCGATGTCCCCTGTCACCCAGAGATTACCACTCACCTGTTGTCAGCATCCTTCCATCCTTTTAGCTTGTATTTTGTGGAATGGGGAAGATAAAAATTATTCTTCCATGGTGGGCCAGCTTGGGCTCTAACACTGGTATGTAACTGACAGCTATATTAAGAAACTTTCTGCTGGGCGTGGTGGCACACGCTTGTAATCCCAGTACTTTGGGAGGCGGAGACCGGAGGATCCAGGTTCGCGGCCAGCCTCAGCTCTCTCGCTCTCTCTCTCTCCCTGTCTCTTTCTCTCTCTCTCTCTCTCTCTCTCCTTAGTGAGGCCCTCCACAACTTCGTGAGACCCGGTTTCAAAATAAAATATAAAAAATAGGGCCGGGGGCATAGCGCGGAGGTAGAACGCCGCTGGGTTCAATCCCCAGTACCGCAAAAAAAAAAAAAAAGAAAAAAAAGAAACTTTCTGGTGTCCTGTTTTGGCGACTCCTGTGGTCCCTCCAGGAGGAACAAGGCATCCCCCCCCCCCAGGCTTCACGGTAGCCTGCAGAGTTCTTTACCCAGGGAGGGACCAGCCCGTGTCTTCAAAGTCTGAAATTTAGACGTTCTCTGGGGTGAGGAAGCGGGTTTTCTGGTGTCATAAGGACAGAGTAGAGAATCTGCCAGGGAGCAGTGAACTGAGAGTACCCTGGCAGAGGTGTTTAGAGCCCAGGCACCCTGGCAGAGGTGTTTTGCTGCACCATGTGAGGAGGGTTGAGGAAGGGAGTAACCAACCTCGGGTGCCATTGCTGGTCCTGTGCCCCTGCCCTGGGAACATGGTGGTGTGGTTCAGCCTTGGGGATGTTGAGGCTCCATCCGTAGAAGGATGGTGGGGTCTGAATCCCATAGCAATGCGCTCCTGGGGTGTGGGTGCAGTGTGGGAGCCCCAGGAGCCTCAGCAGGGACCCCCGTGGTCTGGCTTGGTGCAGAGTGGGGGGACCAGCAGAGTGACCTACCTTTGGATGTCCACAGGAGCCTGAGCAAGAAACATAGCCTCGAGGGAGGGGACAGTGGCCCTGAGACCTGGACTGTGTCAGCTTGAGGGGTTCTTGTACCATTCAAGGGAGGTGGAGGGACTTCTTGACCACCATGGACATGAGTGGACAAACTGGCTCTGTTATAGAAAGCACACAATTGTTCTGCACCCCGCGAGCCATGGAGCAAACCTCAGGCCGGTCACCAGGGAGGGAGGTGAATGTGACTGGCACCCTTCATTCAAAGTGGAGCAGGAACTGGCCCTGGGAGGAACAGACCAGGGTCAGACACTGCTGGGGACCCCCAGGCCCTCTGGGGCTCCTCCTGTCATCCAGGGCAGAGGGGGTCTAGACAGAACACTGCAAAGCTGGGGCGCAGACAGAGCGTGTGGTCCAGAGATGGGGACTGACAAAAGCCACAGGACTCTGGGCCAGAGCATGGCTCGGTCCCTGGTGGGGAGACCAGAGGAGGATTCCTGGAAGAGGCCAGGAGAGAGAGGGTGGCCGGAAACAGTGGATAAAGCTGGAGGTGGCCTGGCCAGCCCTGGGCCAGGTGTCTCCTCCTGGAGCGTGGCCCTGCGGTCAGACATCCTCCTCGGCTCCAGCTGCTTGGGCTTCCTCGTGAGGGCTGCTGGCTCTTGGGAGGCTCCTCTTTCCAGGTTCTATGTTGGATACTTTACATGGAGTGGCCCATTGACCTGCACAATAACCCTGTGAGCTAGGTAGTAGTTCCAGCCCCATTTAACTGATGAGGAAACTAAGCAGAGAGAAGTTATATACTTGGCCTCATTTGCCCTGCTGGTCATAGCAGAACCACCAAGCTTCCAGAGACCTCCTTCATTAGGGAACCCAGGCCACTCAGCAACACTAAGAAGGAAGGCTGCCGGTGAGGTGGCACCAGCCTCAGCAATTTAGCAAGACTCTCAGGAACCTACCGGGACTCTTCAAAACCAAAAATAAAAAGAACTAGGGGTGTAGCTTGGAGGTAGAATGCCCCTGGGTTCAATCCCCAGTACAAAAAAAAAAAAAAAGATGTGAGACTATAATGCACCAATAAAAGTAAAAAAAAAGAAAAGAAGGAAGGCTATTAGTGATCATTTGTCCCTGGCTTTTCCATTGCACAAATGGGGAAACTGAGGTGTGGGGCTTGACCAAAGTCACTAAGTTAGAAGAGGGACTGGAAACTGGTGAGACTTCCAGGCCAAGGCTTTCCCAGCCTCTTTCAGGGGTGGCCACGCCTGGAGATGTAACGCACAGGTGGGGGTGCCTGGTGTATTAGTTTGTTTTCTGTTGCCAATAATACAATACCATAGGTTGGATGAGTTATTAAGAAAAGAGGTTTAGCTGGGCATAGTGGCACACACCTGTAATCCACGTACTTGGGAGTCTGAGACAGGAGGATCGCAGGTTGGAGGACAGCCTCAGCAAGTGGTGAGACTCTCATCAACCTATGGAGACCCTGTTTCAAAATAAAAATAAAACAGGGCTGGGGGCTTAGCTCGGAGGCAGAATGCCCCTGGGTTCAATTCCCAGTACCACCACAAAAAAAAAAAAAGAAAAGAAAAGAGGTTTAGCTGGGTGTGGTGGCATATGCCTGAAATTCCAGTACTTGGGAGGCCAAGACAGGAGGATTGCAGGTTCAAGGCCAGCCTCAGCAACTTAACAAGACCCTGTTTCAAACTAAAAAATAAAAAGGGCTGGTGGTGTAGCTCAGAGATAGAATGGCCCTGGATTCAATCCCCAGTTAAGAGAGAGAGAGAGAGAGAGAGATAGAGAGAGAGAGAGAGAGAGAGAGAGATTGATTTTGGCTCTTGGTTCTGGAAGTCCAAAGTTGAGGAGCTGTATCTGGTGGCACCCTTCTTGCTGGCAGAGTCCCAAGGTGGTGCAGGGCATCTCATGGCAAGAGCCAGGGAGCATGCTTGCGTACCTCTTCTGGCCTCTCTCCCTCTTCTTATGATGCCACCAGGATTCAATTATGGGGGCTCCACCCTAATGACTTACCTAGTTCTAATCACTTCCCAAAGGCCCCACCTCCAAACACCATGGTTGGGTTAAATTTCCACCCTCTTAATACCTCACAGTAGAGATTAAATTTCAACACATGAAGCTTTGGGGGACACACCCAAACCATATCCAAGCCATGTTACCTGGGCGTGGCACTGGCCAGAGCCCAGCCCATCCTCCATCCTCTGCCAGCCCTCAGCCATGACATGTTCCTGAGCCAACAAGGACCCTGAGAACACCATTGCTTACTATTTCGTGATTGCATTTTAAAGATGTTTATTATGTAATATTATATATGTATATATATACATGCAGAACAGTATTGGTTATATATATTTTTTTCATTGCAAAGTATGATAATAAAATTAGCATGTGAATCCACCACTCCCCTTTGACCCTGGAACTTTCCTGGTACTCTTGTGTGTACCTGGGTCCTCTTCCCTCTCTGTCCCCTTGCCTCCCTTTGAGCTGAGCACAGCCCAGATTTTGTTGTTTCTCATTTCCTTGTTATTTTGTAATAGTTTAAGCACATATGTACAAATTCCAAAGCCATATATTATTTGCTTATATTTGCACTTGAACTTCATAAAAGTAGTATCATACTGTATGTGGTCTTCTGTGAATTGCTTTTTACACCCAATGTCATCTCCAAAATTCATCTAATATGTTGATGCCTGTAGCTTAATTCATTCATCTTCCTGCTACATAATACTTTGTTGTGAAAAATGCCACATATTATTTATTCTTTTGCTGTTGGGCATGTAGTTTGCTTCTAGTATTTTGCTATCATGAATAATGCAGTTATGAATATTTTTGGTGATATTTCCCATACACAAAGAGGAGTTTCTCAAAGACGTAGCTAGGAGTAGAATTGCTGGATCTCATGATATGTGAATATCGAGCCTTATAAGTTCAAGCCAAACCAGTAATGTTGCCACCTGCATGTGCAGGTCCTTACTCAGCCAGGGGAACCTCTATCGCCTCCTATTGGCAGAGCCTAAGAAAACACCCACCTGCCAAGTAGAGTGTAACTAGAGTGCAGCGCTGGCATCCTAAAGCCATATTTAGGGGGATAGGGTTAGAGATGGAGGGCATGGTGACTAACTTAGAAATATGTGATCGTGATGTCAACTGAATGAAAAGCCACTGTGGCCTGAAGGGCATCGCTTTAATGCCTCTGTGATGAAGCCTGATTCCCTACTGATCTCCATTTGTACTTTCTGTTCTTGCCACAGGGAACATCTCGTCCTTCCCTAAATGTGATGCCCTTCCATGCTCATGAGTCCTTTCCTCTCCATCTCCACTCCCCACCACACTTTGCTCCCTGTTCAAATCCTTCCTGTTGTGGAAAGCCCCGTTCAAACACTGCTCCCTTGGTAGCAGCTCCTCTGATCTCCCTAGCTGGAGGAAATAAAAATATCTTTCCCATTGGGTCCCTGGCTTCCTGTCTGCCCTCACTTGGGGAAGCAAGCACTGTTCGCTTAGCAGCACAGTTTTTTGGGTCTGTGACTCATCTCCTCACTCAGAATGGTTTTTTCTAAGTTTAAGAAAAGCAATGCAACAGTTTGGGAAGAGAGAAAATCATCACACCCACAGCTGGCACAACTTTTATCATTTTAATATATGCCTTTCCAATTTTTCTGAGCACACATTTTGATCTATGTAGTACAAATGTAATGTTGTATCTGAAATTTTTTTAACCCTTATTAGACTTTGCCTCCATGTGGCTTAGCAGCACAGCATTTTATTTATTTATTTACTTTAATGTGCTTTTTATTGGTGTATTATAGTCTCACATTACAATGGAAATCAAATTGACATTAACATACATGCACGCAGCACTTGGTGCCCCTCCCCCCTCCCCCCACAGCACAGCATTTTAAATGGTCACGCACAGTTCCATGGTAAGTTTTCAGTGATCACTATGTGCAGATGCTCCTTGGATTACAACAGGGTTATGTCCGGATAAACATCAACAATGCATTCAGTTCACCTAACCTGCTGGACATACTGCTTAGCCACACAGGCCACTGCAGAGCATTGGTTGCTTCCCCTTGTGATCTCGTGGTTGAGTCAGTGCTGCGGCTCCTTGTTGCTATCTAGCATCATGAGAGGGTATTGTACTGCTTATTGCTAGCCCAGGGGAAAGATCAAAATTCAAAATTCAAAGTATGATTTCTTCTGAATGCTTATCACTTTTGCACCATTGTGAAGTCAAGGGTCATCAGCATTAGCAAGGGTTGTAAGTGACAGATATCAATCTAAAAGGGTGTAGGCTCCTGGGGCATCTCACAGAGGCCAAGGCTGGAGAGGTGGTTGGTGTTGGGGCCCTGGGGCACAGATGCAGATGCCATGAGATCTCTTTCATGTCTTGTGTTGGCTTCATTATTTTTTTCTCTCTCTCTTTTTCTTTTTTTTCTTTTCTTTCTTTCTTTCTTTCTTTTTTTTTTTTTTTTTTAGCAGACTGGTATCCTCTGCTTTTCCTGTCCATGGACCAGAACACACCCAATGACCAGGCCCCAGACACCAGGCAGAGGCTGGTCCCTCCTTCTCAGGGGCGGGCTCCTCTTGTGTAGTGAAGGGGCAGGTTTTACTAATGTGGGTTATCTTTAAATGAGCAAGTGGCTCAGGTGGAAAGGGATCCCCAAAAGGTGACTCCACAGAAGAATTTATATTGCTTCCAAATACCTGCTACCAAGCTGGCCACACATCTGTAATCCCAGTACTTGGGAGGCTAAGACAGGAGGATCGCAGGTTTGAGGCCAATGTGTGGTAATTTAGTGAGACCCTATTTCAAAATAAAAAATAATAGGGATTCGGTGTGTAGCTCAGTGGTAGAACACCTTTGAGTTCAATCCCTAGTATCAAAAAATAATAAATAAATAAATAAATAAATAAACAAATAAAATTTAAAAAGGGCTGAGGATGTAGCTCAGAGGTAGAGCTCCCTGGGTTTGATCTCTAGTACTGGAAAAACAAAAACAAAAACAAAGACAAAAAAACCCCAAACCAAATAAATAACCTCTTCTAGAATAGTTTCATGTATTAGCATACAAGCCTTTCCTCTTATTTAAAAAAAATTTTTGATCAATTTTTAGGAGAGGGATGACTGGGTCATAACGTTTGTACCTTTTTATGAAGTTTGATACTATTGCCACATTGTTGTTGAAGAGTTATTCAACTTGCCCTCACCCTACGGCAGTGTGGGGGAGAGCCACTTCATCTTAACAGTGAGAGTGCTGGGCGTTGTGACTCAAAATAGATTTTTTACTATTTTAATAGCCGTAAAAAGATATCTCATAATTTTTATTAGCATTTCCCTGGCTACTAGTACGGCTGGAGACAGTCCCATATATTTGGTTTATTAGAATATGTTCCCTCTTGTGCATTGTCTTTTCCTGGCTCTGCCCGTTCATCTGGTGGAGCGCTCAGCACATTCCTTGCCCCTTCTTCCTTGCGCATGCACATTGTATTTCCTGTTTTCTTTTTTTTTTTTTGGTACTGAGGATTGGGGAGCATTCTACCTCTGAGCTACTCCCCAGGCCCTACACCCTTTTTTTGAAATAGGGTCTTGCTAAGTTGCTGAGGGTCTCACGAAGTGCTGAGGCTGGCTTGGAACCTGTGATCCTCCTGTCTCAGCCTCCCAAGTACTGGGATTACAGGTGTGCACCACCAGGCCTGGTTCTGTCTTCCTTTTGGGGCATGATTTGTGGCCTGTCTTGTATTACAATTATTAGTACCTGTGACTGATCTTTCTTATTGGACAGTGAGCTCCTGGTGGGCAGAGCTAGGCCTGGGCACCTGCCTAGTGCAGAGTCTTGTAGAGTATCCAGTGACAGTTCATTAGGTAAAATAAGCACAGGTGACAGTGTACAGGATGCAGACGTGACTGTTCAGTCTGGGTGGTGCTGCATCCAGGCCACAAGGATGTGAGAAGCACGGACATTCATTCTGTCATTCAGGGCCTAATTACTGAAGGTGTACTATATGTCAGGGTGGAGGAGGGCGCTGGGAACACTCCTTCCTGGAGCTCACAGGACAATGGAGGTGGCAGAATTCGACAACTGTTGCACAGCTACCGATAAATCCTGCTTATTCCAAAGTGTTCCAGAGAGTTCTGTGACCTCTAATGGGGCAGGGGCACAAATCCAACATTATCTAGAGTAGGCAAACTTTTTTGTAAAGGTCTGGATAGTTAGCCTTTGAGACCTTGTGGGCCACATATGGTCTGCCACAAAGCTGAGATTTCATTTTCCTTCCTTTTTTTTTTACACTCCTTTATTTTTTAATTTTAATTTTTATCTGTGTGTGTGTGTGTGTGTGTGTGTGTGTGTGTGTGTGTGTACGCACACGTGCTCGTGGTACTGGGGATTGAACTCAGGGGCTTTCTACCTCTGAGCTACACCCCATCCCTTTTTATTGTTTGTTTTGAAATGGGGTCTCCCTAGGTTTCTGAGAGTCTTGCTACATTGCTGAGGCTGTCCTTGAACCTTCAATCCTCATGTCTCAGCCTCCCAAGTACTGGTATTTCAGGTGTGCACCACCACGCCTGGCTTTTTATAGTCCTTTACTTATTTATTCATTTTTTTGCGGTACTGGGGATTGAACCCAGGGGTGTTCTACCTCCGAGCTACACCCCCGGCCCTATTTTTTATCCTTTATTTTGAAACCGGGTTTCACGAAGTTGCAGAGGGCCTCACTAAGTAGCTGAGGCTGGCCGCGAACCCGGATCCTCCGGTCTCAGTCTCCCAAGTACTGGGATTACAAGCATGCACCACCATGTCTGGCCCTTTTTATAGTTCTTTAAAAGTGTAAAACAATTCTTAGCTAATGAAAACAGCTAAGGGCCCAATTTGGTCTGGGGCTGTAGTTTGCCAACCCTGGTCTAGACTCTAGAATCACAGAACATCATAGCCAGAAGGGCTGACTCCCTCATTATTATACAGATGTGGTAACTGAGTCCCAGAAGGCAGAGGCAATGTGTCAGGTCCCCTTGCTGATACCTGTGCTGAACCAGGCAGCCAGGACTCTGCCTGGCCCTTGGCACAGTCCCCTCTGCCCATCTTCAGGGGTGACCAGCTCCCAGTAGGTTTGGGTCTGGGCTGGTGCGAACCCAGGAGTTTGGGTGTGGGGGTGTTTGTTCCCAGAGCACAGGACCCCTCTCCACGGGCTAGTTCGTGTTCCCTCCAGCACAGGAATTTTTTGGTCCATAGCCTCCTGTTGAACTGGGGATAGGGCGATGGAGAAGATGGGGAAGCAGCATTATTAGCACTTGTGCAGGCTGAGGCTGAGAACTGTGTTGCATGTAGAAATGTTTCCCTTGTTACAATTGATTTTACAGCAAAGGTGACATTCTTTTTCAACTGAATCATGTATAGGGCAGTAAATTCTAAATATAATTACTTCTTTCTTCCCCAAATAATTCTCCTGACCAAATATACACTCGGCCACAGATAGAACCCGAAGCTGCTTGTTCCATCTTCCGAGGTCTCCTTGGGTTCAGAAACTACAGAGGCAGTGCCATCTCCCTGTCCTTCCACTCCTGATGCACAGGGAGGCAGATCAGAGGGGGCATCCTCCCCGCTGCTGTCAGCAGGTTGTCTCCTGCAGAGAACACCTGTGTCCTGAGCACCTTCTCTCACCAGGGGAATGTTTTGATGCCCCGCTGGGCCGGGAGAGCTTGCAAGCAATGAGGCATGATCTGTCCTGATCTGTAGATAAGGGCCTGAGTTTTTGGTGTCCACATTGCTTCTGCTAGAAGATCCTCTAAGGGAACGTGGCCACCTGGAATAAAGAGGACATTTACAGTGAGGTGTGAGGGCACATGCCTATAATCCAGTACTTGGGAGGCTAAGACAGGAGGATCGCAGATTCACGGCCAGCCTCAGCAACTTAGTGAGACCCTGTTTCAAAATAAAAAATAAAATAGGGCTGGGGGGTATAGCTCAGAGGTAGAACCCCCCTGGATTGAATCCCCAGTACCCGCTCCCCCCAAAAAAGGACATTTCTTAGCCTCTCTTGCAGCTAAGTGTGGTCATCTGATTAAATTAGGCAAGTGGGACATAAATAGAGATAGTGTATAATTCTTGGAAAAGGAGGCACCTTTAAAAGCAGGAAGAGATTCCTTCCTTCCTTCCTTCCTTCCTTCCTTCCTTCCTTCCTTCCTTCCTTCCTTCCTTCTTTCCTCCCTTCCTCCCTCCCTCCCTCCCTCCCTCCCTCACAGGGGATTGAACCCAAGAGTGCTCTACTGCTGAGCTAAGCTACATCCCCAGTCCCTTTTTATTTTGAGACAGGGTCTTGCTAAGTTGTCCAGGCTGGCCTCAAACTTGCAATCCTCACTCTCCTGGGATTACAGTACCGCAGCACCATGCCCGGCTTCACTTTCTGCTTCTCAAGTGCAGTAGATTGGCTGGAGGTCCAGCAACCATCTTGGGCCATGGGTTGACTGTGGGAATGGAAGCCATGCAGAGTGGAGTAACGAGATGGAAAATGGGTCCTTGATCCTGTGGTGTGTCATACCAGCCCAGTACTTCCTCCTGCTGGCCTTCTTGAAAGTAAGAGAAGAATACACTTTTATCTTGTGTAAGACACTATTACTTGAGGTTTTTCTTTACCTCAAAGTTGAACCCTGCCTCAACAAATATTGATGTGTTCTCCTCAGTTCTCATGGCCAGACCTTGCTGTGTCCAAACTGAAGTGAGGACAATGTGATTCTCCCCAGCTTAGGTTTTATTTGGGCCCCACAACCAAAGGTCCCAGCTTTGCCAGGCATGTTGGTGCACACCTATATCCCCAGTACTTGGAAGACTGAGATAGGAGGATGGCAGGTTCAAGGCCAGCCTCTGCGACTTAGTAGGATCCTGTTTCAAAATAAAAAATAAAAAGAGCTAGTGGTCCAGCTCAGAGGTAGAATGATCTTGGTTCAACCCAGTCAAAAACTAAAACAAAAAGTCCCAGCGTCCCAGTGCAGCCATTCTTCTTCTCCCCTAGAAATTCCATATTGCAGGGCTTTTGATGCACAGTCACCTGGGGCGCGTGTTCAAGGGCAGATTCTGACTCAGTGGGCCTGGCGGTGGGCTGGAGAGTGTGTGTCTCATTAGTTTCCAGGGACACTGCAGCTGCTGAGCACTGCGGTGTCAGCGTGCTCACTGTGCCTCTTGCAGACACAGACAGTGCAGAAATCTCTCCTGTTTCCACCACACTTGGCACACAGTAGAAGCAGAGTGATTGGCTGTGAAATGGGCAATTAGCATGCAAGATGCCAGGCAGTCCTGCAGGAGAGAAACCTACCACTCTGTTTACTTTGCATATCTGAAATTTATTTTAACTGGAACCCAATTTTTGGCAATATCCATTATCATTTTTTGCAAATAAGTGCTTTGGGAAAGCCACCTTGGGAAACCCCAGTGTAGAGTGGGATCTCAGGCGACCCTATAACTAGACTGAGCCAATTTCCATGTGGGAGTCTCAAGCCCAGGGTTTTATTTGGGTGTCTGGTTCAGCAATTAGGAGAAATTGTTTCAGTGCAAACCTTCCTGTACCCCCAAGGGCCTGCAAACTCCTTCAGGGCACGTATTTGAATACATTAAAATATGGGAGCGGGTGCTATAGCTAAGGTGTTCATTTTCCTCTTCTCCTGGCAGTGCCAACCGGCCTGTGAACCCCTCGGGGCACAGGAGCCTGAGTCGTCTGCCAATTAGCATGATGCTGTGGATTTGCTCAAGTGTCTTTGTTCCCAGGCCCAGGCACCGACTGAGTCTAGGGAGGACACTGAAGGAGGACTTGGCTGTAGTTTGAAGCTGGTGAAAAGGTTGATTTCCCCTGCAGGGGAGCATGTCAACTGGGTTAAGCCCCAGAGCTTTTTTTTGCTATAAAGGAAGTCTCCTGGGCTTGGGAAGATCCACCTTCGCCAGCTTCAAGGGAAGGGTGAGAGCTCGGGTTGTGCTTTGCCATTCCCCTCTGGGGGCACCCTCAGGTACCCTGAGGGTGGCCAGAAGCCCCCAGGGAGTCAGCATCACAGGATCAAGTCATGGGGTCACTCTGGGCTGCATCCCTTGAGCTAGAAGTTGGGTAGCATACCCTTGTCTTCACTTTGGGTCTTCACATCCACTCTGGGTCCACAGGGAAAATCCCACTCAGATTCCTTTTGCCAGAAGACCGGGCCCCTATGGAATAAAGGCAGAAAGCCATAAGCAGATGAGGACAGGTGCTCTCCAAAAAGCCACAGAAATGAGATTTTAAAAAAGATGAAGTGAAAAGGGGATTGATGAGAAAAGGAAACAGTGTAAGAGAAGCTAAAAATGTAATCGCAGAATTAAAACCCTCCATTAATCCCTTGGTGAGATTAAAGGACAGAATCGGTGCTGGAAAATATTAAGTCAGTGCTGTAGAGGTCAAGGTTGAGAAATCTCATCAAAAATGCAGAGGAAAAGATAAAGAAACTAAAAAGGCAGGAAGAAAGTTTATAGATAGGGAGACCGGAGAACAAAGAAGCGCAAAGCAGACACTCGGTGTTTCAGAGGGAAGCAATCATCCGATAGATAAGAGAACATCACAAAAGTCCCAAGTGTGCCGCTGGAAGGAGATCAATATGTGCCAGGCGAAAATTGCTAGAAGTGGGCCTGGACCTAGACACCTCGCAAAAATGTTTGAAGAATCAGAATTTTTAAAATCCCACAAGTGTATATGCAGAATAAAATCTACTGCTACAGTTTGAATGTGTCCCCTAAAAAGCGTGTGTTGGAAACTTAATCCTCACTGCAACAGTGCTGGGAGGTGGGACCTCTGAGAGGCGATTAGACGAGGAGGGCTGTGTCCTCAGGAGCACGTTGATGTCAGTGCAGAAGGGCCAGAGCAGCGAGGTCTGTCTCTCTTGCTCTGCCACCCTCTCCTCTCTCTCTATTACACGCATGTGCACACACTCTCTTGCCCTTCACCTTTCACCACGCGATGATACAGCAAAAGGCACTTGGAGAATGCATGACCTTGGCCTTCGCAGCCTCCAGAACCATAAGAATTAAGTCTCAATTCTTTATAAGTGACCTAGTCTCTGGTATTCTGACACAGCAGCACAAAATGGACTAAGACACCTACAAAGGAAGAGAAATCAGGCTGGCTTCCAATTCCTGTCACCCTCATTTCTCATGGAGAATGCCTATAGGTTTCAGAAGAATAAAAAAAAAAAGATGGCAATCCAATTAATTTGATGTCCAAATAAGGTACACATAGGGTTTGAAGTCTCAAGAAATATACTTTCAAATATGCAAAGGTTTAAAAGTACTTGGGAGGCTGAGACGGGAGGATCCCGGTTCGCAGCCAGTCTCAGCTACTTAATGAGGCCATCCACAACTTAGTGAGACCCTGCGCCGGGTGTGGTGGCTCACGCTTGTAATCCCAGTACTTGGGAGGCGGAGACTGGAGGATCCGGGTTCACTGCCAGCCTCAGCTACTTAGTGAGACCCTCCGCAACTTCATGAGACCCAGTTTCAAAATAAAGTATAAAAAATAGGGCCGGGGGTATAGCTCGGAGGTAGAATGCCCCTGGGTTCAATCCCCAGTTCCGCAAAAAAATAAATAAAATAAAATAAAATAAAAAAGAACAAAGCTGGGCGTGGTGGCACACGCTCGTAATCCCAGTACTTGGGAGGCTGAGACAGGAGGATCTGGGTTTGCGGCTAGCCTCAGTTACTTAGTGAGGCCCTCCGCAACTTAGTGAGAACCTGTTTCCAAATAAAGAATAAAAAGTAGGGCTGGGGGTGTAACTCGGAGGTAGAATGCCCTGGGTTCAATTCCCACTACTGCAAAAAAAAAAAAAGAACAATAACAACAACAAAAAGCCTACTGTAAGGAACTCAGAGAAGTAGTCAAAATTGTCAAAAGATAAAGAAAAGAATTTAAGATCTGGGCATGGTGGTGCATAACTGTGATCCCAGCACTTGGAAGGCTGAGATAGGAGGATTGCAGATTTGAGGCCCGCCTCAGCAATTCAGCGAGAGCCTCAGCAACTTAGCGAGACTCTGTTTCAAAATATAAAACGAAAAGGCCTGGGGGGTGTAGTTCAGAGGTAGAACTCCCCTTGGTTCAATTCCCAGTAGAAGAAGAAGAGGAAGAAGGTGGAGGAGGAGGAGGAGGAGGAAATTTAAGAATCAAGAAGGGAGAAGCTACTGTATAAAAGGACAAGGTTCAAGTGCCTGTTAAACAGAGAAAATCCTAAGGAATGGTGAAAATGGTATGAAATTTGAAAAGTTAAAAATATTCCCGGAAAGAGGGAAAGACAACTCAGGAAGTACTGATTTGCTATTGACTAATATTTAGAAAAACTCTGTGTTAAAGAATACTCTTCAAAAACATTGAAAATAGCTATTTGAGCTGGGCATGGTGGCACATGCTTGTATTCCAAGTTCTTGGGATGCTGAGACAGGAGGATTGCAGGTTCACAGCCAGCCTCATCAACTTAGTGAGGCCATCTGCAATTAAGTGAGACCCGGTTTCAAAAAAAAAAAAAAATAAATAAATAAAATAAAATAGGGCTATGGGTATAGCTCAGAGGTAGAATGCCTCTAGGTTCAATCCCTAGTACCATACACACACACACACACACACACACACACACACACACACACATACACACACACAAACTATTTGTAGAATTATAGATAGAATAAATACATAACACATATGTGATATGTATGCGTGCACACACACCCACACCCACATTCTGAAGAAGATAAAAGGTGAAAAATACATGGTTCATATATCAAATAGCAAATACTGGAAGGAGCAGGAAAACATTAAAATAATCTTTAGGTGATGGATACAATACTATATATATATTACAATAATGAATGTAAATTGGTTATGTTCCCTTATTTTATCACAAAAATTCTTGGATCGTATACTTTCCACAAGAGAAACTTTCAAAGCAGACTGAAACAGGAATGTAAAAAGCAAATGGGATCTGCAATTCTGCTCCGAGGTAAGTACCCAAAGCAATTGAAAGCAGGTGCGTAAACATCTTTGCAGGTCAGCGTTCATTGCTGTATTATTCACAATAGCCAAAAGGTGGAAACAACACAAATGGCCATCAACAGATGAGTGGATAAACAAAATGTGGTATATACGTACTCAAGAACAGTATTCAGCCATAGGATGGAATGCAACTGATACACAATCGATACACACTACTGCACAGATGAACCGTGAAGACATTATGCTAAGTAAAATAAGCCAGATACACAAAGTCAAATATTGTAAGGTGCCATTTATATGAGGTACCTAGAGCAGGCAAATTCAGAGACAGAAAGAAGCTTAGAAGTTACTAGGAGCAGGGGTGAGGGGATATGAGGATTTACTATTTAATGGTTAGGGAGTTTCTGTTTGGGATAATGAAACGTTTTGGAAATAGGTAATGGTGATAGTTGTACAACACTGTGAATGTGATTAATGGCACTGAATTGCACACTTAAAAATGATTAAAATGAGCTGGGCATGGTGGTGCATGCCTGTCATCCCAGGCGTGCACCTGGGAGACTGAGACAGGAGGATTGCAGGTTCAAGGCCAGCCTCAGCAACTTAGTGAGGTCCTTCGCAACTTAGTGAAACCCTGTTTCAAAATAAAACATAAAATAGGGCTGGGGGTATAGCTCGGAGGTAGAATGCCCCTGGGTTCAATCCCTAGTAAAACACACACACACACACACACACACACACACACACACACTAAAATGGAATTTTTTGCAACAATAAAAAAATTAAATGATAGGCAAAGTTATATCAAGCATATACAAACACAAAGCAGGGGTGGTAATATTAATTGTGGGCTAAGCAGGATTCAAGGCCAAACAGGTTAAATGCAGCAAAGAGGTTTTCTTTTGATAAAGGATAGTTACCTTAAATATGTAACTATCATAAATCTTATGCGATAAGTAGTGCAGCTTCAAAATACGTAAAGAAAACACACACCAGTTAGCATTAGCTAGACATAACAAGCTCACCTAATTTAGAGACCTCTGCCTTTTCCCACCACCTGTCTTTTTCCCCAACCCCAGAAGAAGCACAGGATAGAGGAGAGGGATGTGTAAGGAGCAGCTGCTCCCCTACAGTCCACCATACCCATCAAAATAGGAAGTTTCCATCAATACATTGTTCAGACCTACTTCTCAGATCCTATTCACATTTCACCAAAGCTCCCAATAATGTCCTTTGCAGCAAAAGGAACTGGTTTTGAGTTGTACACTGCCTGGAGTGATTAGTTTCTTGTCTCCTTCACTCTAGAACAGTTCCTTAGGCTTGCTTTGGCTTTCATGACCTTGACTTTTTTTTTTTTTGATTACTGGCCCATCATTTGGTAGAATACCCTTCCATTTGGGCCCGATGATGTTTCCTCGCCACTGGATTCAGGCCGCGCGTCTTGGGTGGGTGTCACACAGCCGTGCTTCCAGGCCTTCTCATTCTGTCTGCAGGGGCCCATTAGTCTCATTATTCATAATGTTCCTATGGATCACTTGATGGGGGGGGTTGTCTGCCTTTTCCACTGTAGTTTTATTCTTTCTCTTTTTGTAATTAACAAGCATTTTGTGTGGAGTTGCTTTGAGAGCGTGTGAATATCCCATTCCTCATTAAACATTTTTTTTTCATTTTTTGAGTTATGTCAGACAGACTCATAGTTTCCTGTTGTATTCATTAAGTTATAGTTTATTAGTATCACTACTTACTTTGGTGCCCCAATTGTCTCTGATTTGGTATTTGGTAGCCCCTTTTTGCTGGTTCCTTTTAAGACATATTTTTTGAGCACTTCCTTGCCTTCTAGTATGATAACATATTTCAAGCTTATTTTGCACCTTCGTTTTCTAAGCCCTGGAGTCAGCCATTCTCCAAAGACTTCTTGTTCCTTTTGGTAAACAATGGTATTTATTTATTTATTTATTTATTTATTTTTGTGGTACTCAGGATTGAACCCAGGGGGATTCTACCTCTGAGCTACATCCCCAGCCCTATTTTATTTTTTATTTTGAGACAGGGTCTCACTAAGTTGCGAAGGGCGTCACTAAGTAGCTGAGGCTGGCCTCGAACCTGTGATCCTCCTGCCTCAGCCTCCCAAGTACTGGGATTACAAGTGTGCACCACCACGCCCGGCTTAAACAATGGTATGTAGAAGCCAAGATCTGGCTGGCCACAGTAGTATTGTCTGTAATCCCAGCTACTTGGCAGGCTGAGGCAAGGAGGATTGAAAGTTCAAGGCCAGCCTGGGCAACTTAGTGAGATCTTGTCTCAGAATAAAAATAAAAGGGCTGGGGATGTTGCTCAATGGTAAAGCACCCCTGGGTTGGATCCCCAGTACTTCCCCCACCAACCAGTCCAAGTTCTGGACTCTGGGTGTGCTTGTTGCTATTGGGGAGTCACTGCTTCCAGGCCCTGTCAGTGGATATATGTGTGTACATACATTCCCTAATCTATCTAGACTTCCTAACATATACACATTTGCTATATTTAATCTCCATATTTTCTTTTTTTTTTGCAGTACTGGGGATTGAACCCAGGAGCATTCTACCTCTGAGCTACACCCCCAGACCTATTTTTTATTCTTTATTTTGAAACAGGGTCTCACTAAGTTGCAGAGGGCCTTGCTAAGTAGCTGAGGCTGGCCACGAACCCAGATCCTCCTGTCTCAGCCTCCTAAGTACTGGGATTACAAGCGTGTGCCACCATGCCTGGCTTCTAATCTCCATGTTTTCAAATTAATGAATTCATACTGATAGCTTCAATAGCCCACTACCACCGGATTCGTTCTAGTTTTCTTATTTTCATATTTGTAGCTCCCTTCCCTGAAAGTGAAAACTATGGTTCCCATTATCCTTATCATATTTACTTATTGAAAGAATCCCTTTGTAATGAACCTCCGGTTGCACCTTCTTCCCTGTGCACATGCCGCCCTGCGCACACCTGAGCCTCGAGCCTCAGCGCCTGCCCCAGGCTGCCCTTCACTATGGCTGCCTTTTCTGCCTGCTCATCCTGACTCCCCAAAGGGCATCCCTCCCTTGGATGTTTCCCCCTTTCTCTCTAATGCCCATGCTGGTCGCGGGCCTCCATCCCTGCATGGACACTCTCCCCACCACCTCAGGCTCTGAACCCCAAGTCTGGCAGCACCCTGTGTGCTCCGCCTCCTGCTTTGGCCACTGAGACCTTCCCCTGGCCCTGAAGACACTGAGCTTGCTTGGCCACAGCTAGTGGCTTTTAAAGGAATAGAAGGGAAGAGGGAGCACTCTGACAAGCTTAATAAGAAGAGAAAGAAAGAGAGAGAGAAAAAAGAAATCAAATATTCAACATACAGAATAAGAAAGGAGAAATAAGCATAAAGACACATAAATTTTTTTAATGAGAACAGAATGCATACCAATGGAAAAATGGTTAAAATGAATAAAAAAAGTATAAATTGGAAAATGCACCCAAAGCATAATAGATCTGAAGAAACTGAGAAAGTTATTAAAGAATTGCATTCAAGAAAGGAATTGGGTTTTACAGATGGATTATTTTAAATCTTTGGGAAATAGATAACTTTCTAGGAAAAGTATAAAATGCTTGCAAGTGTATTTTTTTGAAAGTAGCATAACTTTATACCAAAACCCAAGAATGAAATCCCAGAAAAATGTAACCCAATGTCACTTGTGACAGGAGATAAGTGGGACTTTACCAGTCACCTCAGAATGAGTAATTGGGACTCATAGCAGTAGATGTAAAGAAAGCCACTGGATTAGTCAGGGTTTTCCAGGAAAACAGAAAGCAACACAATATGTTTGTATAGAGAAATTTATTTTAAGGAATTGGTTCATGGGATTGTGAAGGCTTGATAAATCCAAAATTTGTAGGGTAGACGCAGGCTGAGACCCAGGAAGAAGTTGCACTTTAAGTCCAAGGTAGTCTGCTGGCAGAATTCCCCCTTGTTCAGCCAGGCATGGTGGTGCGCATCTGCAGTCCCAGCTACTCAGGAGGCTGAGGCAAGAGGATCTCAAGTGAGAGGCCAGCCTGGGCAACTTAGTGACACCCTGTCTTAAAATAAAAAGGGCTGGGGAAGTAGCTCAGTGGTAGAGTGCTTGCCTAGCATGTGTGAGGCCCTGAGTTCAATCCCTAGTACCACCAAAAAAAAAAAAAAAAAAAAAATCCCTCTTGCTCAGGGAAGGGCAATCTTTAAGTTTTTCAACTGAGCAAATGAAGCTTACCCACATCATGGAAGGTAACCTGCCTTACTCAAAGTCCATACCTTTTTTCTTTCTTTTTTTTTTTGCGAAACTGGGGATTGAACCCAGGGGCATTCTACCTCCAAGCTACACCCCCAGCCCTGTTTCTTATTCTTTATTTTGAAACAGGGTCTCACTAAGTTGTGGAGGGCCTCACCAAGTAGCTGAGGCTGGCTGTGAACCTGCGATCCTCTTGTCTCAGCCTCCCAAGTATTGGGATTACAAGCATGCACCACTACGCCCAGCTAAGTCCACAGCTTTAAATGTCAATCTCATGCAAAAAGCATCTTCACAGAAACATCTAGAATAATGTTTAGCCAAATAATCTGGGCACCATGGCCTAGCCAAGTTGACCCATAAGATAAACCATCATAACCATCTTGTAGAGACAACAGAGGAGCCGAGCGTGGTGGTGCATGACTGTAATCCCAGTGTTTGAGAGGATCACATAGAAGGATCACAGGTTCAAAGCCAGCCTCCGCAACTTATCAACATAGTGACCCTCAGCAACGTAGTAAGATCCTGTTTCAAAGTAAAAAATAAAAAGGGCTGGGGGTGTAGCTCGGGGGAGAATGCCCCTGGTTTCAGTCCCCAGTACAAAAAAAAAAAAAAAAAAGAAAAGAAAAGAAAAAAAAAAAAGAAAGAAGCAAGCAAGCAATTCCAGGCACCCCTTCTAGGTTCCTCAAGAGCTGGCTGAACAGGCTCATTTCCCTTTCTCATCACTCCAGCTGCCTCTCCACCCCCAGCCCGAGGACCGGAAGAGAGAAGGCACTTGACAGAATTCCAAATTGGGGACTAAGGAGAGTGTCTCTCCCACCAGCCAAGGGAGGGACCTTGGAGAGTCCTTGCAAGGGGTAGAAACCAGCATCAGAGTCAGCACGGACGGAAGGCTAGCACCCCGGCTGCCAGTGTCCTCCAGCAGTGGCCTCGCTCACCTCCACTCCCTCCATCTCTTTTAGTTGCTGCCCATGGGATGAATGCCCGAGGAGCACTGAGGCCTCCTCCCAGCAGGAGTGGGGGAGCAGGGCCAGGGTGAGGGTGGCCAGGGCTCACGACCCTCAGCAAGGCCGCATCCGAGGGGCAGCAGAGGCAGCTCCCAGCTCCGGCAGCATCTCAGCTGTGATGGGAAGCTGCTCAGATCCCACAGTGGCAACCAGAGCGGGGCACGTTAGGAACCCAGAGGAAGCAGAACAACAAAGAGCCCTTCGCTCAGAAAAGACCCTTTGGCTACCCACAGAGAGTCACCTGCAGGCAAAGTTTTCATTTTTGATAGGAACAGTCAGTCCTTCTCTATCTCCCTTCCTTGTCCCCAGATCCGAACAGAATAAGTAAGTTCTTCCCAGAACTGGCAGGGCAGGAAGAGGAGTCCTGTGACCTGGGTGGGGGACACACTGAGGCCCGAGGACCCCAGCATGCATCAGCCCCTTCCTTTTACTTCTGAGGACCTGCATGTGTCTGTGCCTCATCTCCCACCGACTGGACCCGCCCAGCTAGCCTGCTGTGTGATGAATCAGACATCCTGTGAGTTCAGACGTCTGGTACCTGCAGAGTGGCAGGACCTGGGTCTATTGTGTCCCAGCCTTCTGCCTTCTTGGCACATGCTGTAATTGGTTGGCTGAGTCTCTGCATCTCTTTCTCTCTCTCTCTTTAAAGATAGTTTTATTGAGATATAATTCACATACCATACAATTCATCCATTTAAAAGTATATATGATTCAATAGTTTTTAGGAAATTCACAGATCTGTGCAACCAGCACCATAGTCAATTTAGAACATTTTCATCATCTTCCAAAAGAAACCTTGTCCTCTGTAGCTGTTACTCTCCTACCCTCTCCAAGCCTCCACCTGCAGCCCTAAGCAACTGTGAATCTACCTTCTTATTTCTATAGACTTCCCCAATCTGGACTTTGCTGTGACTGAATCATATAGTGCGTGATCTTCTGAGACTGGCCGATTTTACTTTCCCTAATTTTTCTTTCTTTCTTTTGTTCTTGGGATTGAACCCAGGGGAATTCTATCTCTGTGCTATACCCCCAGCCCTTTTTATTTATTGTTTTGAAACAAGGTTTCACTAGGTTGCTGAGTGTTTTGCTACACTGCCGAGACTGTCCTCAAACCTGCGATCTTCCTGTCTCAGCCTCCCAAGTACTGGGATTACAAGTATGGGTCACCACACCTGGTTCACCCTTCCTTCCTTCCTTCCTTCCTTCCTTCCTTCCTTCCTTCCTTCCTTCTCCTTCCTCCCTCCCTCCCTTCTCCTTCCTCCCTCCCTCCCTCC
>PVJS01011064.1:0-23805 GCA_004027185.1 Glis glis | reverse complement strand
ATCATTGAACCTGCAATGCTCCTGTCTCAGCCTCCCAGGTACAGGGGTTACAGGCATGCACCACCATGCCTGGCTTGACTAATGTTTCAAGGATCGATCATCCACGGTGTGGCATGTAACAGTAGTCCACTCCTTCCACGCTTCTCTTGAGGCTGGTGAGCTGGGCAAGTGTGGTTCCGTGCAGAGGGGGAGATCTCCAGAGACACCTGCGTCCAGACTCCTGATGAATGTGGCTTTGTGTCTAGCTGCTGCCTGGTTCATTTGAGACGGATTTGTCTCCGTAGGTGGCTGGTGGGCTAGAGGCCACCTTCTTCCCTGAACTCATTGCCAGCTCCATGCTCAGTCTCTGTGCAACAGACAGGCTTCTGCCCACAGCCAACACCCTCTGGTTCTTCCTGGGGGACGGCTGTTGATTCCAGGCATTCTGGGTGTGTCCAGCCAGTTGTCACAGGGGTGGACATTTCCGAAGCTCTTTGGTGGGGGTCTGCCTGAGTTCTAAACTCTTCTTGGCAGTTTTGGAAAGAAAACATCTTTGCCGTGTGTGGATCTTGGACATGTGCTGTAGATGCGGTCACTAAAGTTTTAAACTGAGAATAGTTTGGCCTGGACTTTAGAATAATTGAAAGTGACCAGGAAGCTGTGTGATCTGTCATATGTCAGAAAGGAGAGATTCGATAGAATTCTTCTGAAGGTAAGCGACTGGGCAAAGAAGTAGAACCATATTGTATTTATACCCTGCTGACTTCAGACTGTTCAATAAACTGGTTATACCTTTAAGGACACAAAGGCAGAAATGCCAAATAAAATAGCAGATATGTAAGTGCAGTTACATATCTTCGTTGAATCCTCACACCCTGAGAATTAGGTACCATTATCCCATTTATAGATGAATGGCTGAGCCACCTGTGATGATGGAATTGGAGCAGGGCACATTAGATGCCACCTAGTCCACTTTTTTTTCTTTTCCATTTAGTGAAAAAATGACCGTGAAAGACATTAGCTGAAGAAGAGTTAAAAGCGCCGAGCGGAAGTGGCTTGAGCTCTTCCCCCGCAGCTTAAATGATTCTTTTTGTGGCACCTAATGATGCGGAGGCTCCATTTATGCCTTAGTAGATAATGCACCTTAAAATCTGCAGCCATTTCAAAATTGGGTCAAAGGAACTTATGTAAAGGCACCAGAGTTGTCAAAAATAAACCTCGTTATTTCTACCCGCATTAAGTCAGCGAGTGAAGGGACGGGCAGGTTAATGACCAAGGATGTCCACCCAGTCAAAGCCATTTGGAAATTGGCCAGTGCAGGGACCGACCCCACAGACACCTGGATTCTAATCTCTGTGTACAAGGAAAAGAACTGCCACAGGCACGATTAAAATACGAGAAGGGAGGGAGCAAGTCTGATATGGTCAAACATTATGAGAGTAAAATATTTCCAAATACCCGAGAGAAAGAGACCATCATTTTCTCATGTATTAATTATAAATTAGACACTGTCTATCAATCTTTGTTTCAATTCTTAATGAGTGTTTTTATCTGAGTTCATTTTTATTAAATCTCCCTTGGGAGAAGGACAGTGGATTTACAGATATTTTACTAGGGCCCATTTATTATGGGCAATTTGCTATGGTCATAAATTTTGCAGTCGAATGACAATAATGAGGAGGGAGTAGGATCAGTGTGGACTGAGGCTGAGAAATAGGGAGGGATTAAAGGTGCCTTGCACAGAAAGCAGTCGACATTTTTTCCTTTTTCTATGCCAGGGATAAGCCCAGGGCCCTGCCATGCTAGGGGAGTGCTTTATCACGGAGCTACATCCCAGCCCAATCTTTACGTTTTGATACAGCTCAGACTGATGTGCTGATAAAGAGTCTCACGTTAACATGTCCTTTGAATGGAAACAGCCACATGGAATAGACTGCTTCACTCGGGCCCATCATGATGCTCAGAGGATTTGTGGCATCGCAGGTGTGACACACACAGTTTCCGTTCTTGAAGACCCCGAGGGCCACAGACTGGAATCCTGACCGGGACGCCCAGGTGCTGAGCCGAGATAGCTAGCTAGTGAGTGAACCTAGCAGGCTGCCTGGCATCCAAGCCCACTGAGGTCTGGCATTCTTCATTCTTATCACTCTACTTCAGTGATAAAACGGTTTAATTATTTCTTTGTGTGTGTGTGTGTGTGTGTGTGTGTGTGTGTGTGTGTGCAAGTGCGCACATGTATACAATAAATGGAGAAAAACAAAACTTCACTTCTTCAAAAGGCAGTTAACTAGAGGGGGTGGGGCAGTGTGTATAGGAAGTACCAGAGTGTCGGTCCAAAATAACTGCTTGTGAATGTTTATTGTTTTGTTTTTGTTTGTTTGTTTTGTTTTGTTTGTGGTACTGAGGCTTGAACCCAGGGGCATTCTACTTCCAGCCTTTTTTATTTCATTTTGAAACAGGGTCTCACTAAGTTGCTGAGGCTAGCCTCAAATCTGCGATCCTCCTGTCTCAGCCTCCCAAGTACTGGGATTACAGGCATGTGCCACCGTGCATGGTTGTGAATATTTATTGAATGAAAGAACAAACATAAATAAATGTGTGAGTGTGACGAGAGCTAAGGTAGATGTATCAGAAAAGGTGCAGAGTGAGATTCTCACCCCTCCCCCATCGGAACTTATTTTTAGGAATTTGTGTTCAGCTGCTTGTAACAGGAAACCCAAATGACAGTGACAGCCTAATAGTGACCCCCTTTCCTCACAGGGTGAAAGTGTGTGGTGGGTGGTTTCTGAGTTGGGTTTGGAGGTTCAGGGCAGCCAGGTCAAAGTTTCTGCCATTCATGTGGCTTCTTCCTCATGGTCACAAGATGGTAGCCAAACTCCAACTGTTACATCCATGTTCCAGCAAGGAGGATGAGGAAACAGGAAAGTCAGGCAGGCAAAAGGGAAAGTCAGTCGAGCCTGTCTCTTCCTAAATGGCTCAGACCCTCCTGACATTTGCAAGGCTCAGGATGAGAGTAGGAAAGGAGGTCCAGCTACTGTATGGGCATTTATTTATTTATTTATTTATTTATTTATTTATTTATTTATTTTTGCAGTACTGGGGATTGAACCTGGGGCATTCTACCTCCGAGCTTCAAGCCAGGTGTGGTGGCCCATGCCTATAATCCCAGGGCTGATCACAGGGTTGAGGCCAGCCTCAGCAACTTAGTGAGACCCTGTTTCAAAATAAAAAATAAAATAGGGCTGGGATTGTAACTCAGAGGTAGAATGCCACTGGGTTCAGTCTCCAGTACCTTAAAAAAATAGACAGTTATAATTCAAACTAACACACTATTAAATAGCATATGTTCATCTTCCTGTCTTGTCAAGTATACCCTCAAAATGACAAAGGCAAAGATACATATCAAGCTCTAATTTTTATGTGACTAAAAATCATCAAAGTACCAAAGACAATTGAATTTAATAATGACTGAATATATCTGGTTCTTCTGTTGATGAGCTGGCAAAGTCTGAATGAGTAATAAAACCAAGGTGTACATAATTCATAAGTCATTATATATTTATTCCAGACAATTTATTTTTCCTTCAATCATCTTGGCAAAATTCAATAATTATGTCATTATCAAGATTTTTGCAAATTTATATGCTGTTGACACTAACGCTCTACAGACAGGAGGGGCAAACCATAGCCTGCAGTCCAGTTGCCTGTTTTTGTAAACAAAGTTTTATTGGAACACAACACATTCTTTTACATATCACCCATGTCTATTCTCATGTTACAGCAGCTGGACTGAGTAGTTGTGACAGAGACCACATAGCCAACAAGCTTAAAATAATCACCTTTGGCTCTTTAAGGAGAAGTTGTCAACCCCCTGATCTAAAGGCTTAAAAAACAAAATGTAATTGTAGTCAAAGTATATAGAATGTGAACATGTTTTCATCAAGAAGTATAAGCTAATGTAAACATAGAAATCAAATATTTAAAATTATTTTTCATATACAGTATTTTTTTTTGAGGTACCGGGGATTGAACCCAGGGGCGTTCTACCTCCGCGCTACACCCCCGGCCCTATTTTTTATACTTTATTTTGAAACCGGGTCTCACGAAATTGCGGAGGGCCTCACTAAGTAGAGAGAGAGAGACAGACAGAGAGAGAGAGACAGAGAGAGAAAGCTGAGGCTGGCCGCGAACCCGGATCCTCTGGTCTCTGCCTCCCAAAGTACTGGGATTACAAGCATGCGCCACCACGCCCGGCTAATATATATACAGTATTTTAGAAAGGAGAGTAGAGAAGTTATTTTTCTTCTAAAAAAGTCATAATTATTTTCAAAAAATTTTTGTGGTATTGGGAATTGAACTCAGGGACATTCTACTTCTGAGCTATACCCTATTTTTTTTTTTTTTGAAACAGGGTCTTGTTAGGTTGATGAGAGTCTCACTACTTGCTGAGTCTGTCCTCAAACCCGTGATCTTCCTGTCTCAGCCTCCCAAGTACTGGGATTACAGACATGGCCATCATGCCCAGCTTTATTTTTAAAATTAAAAGGAAAAATGCAAATTATAATTCATGCATATGAACATTAGTAAAGTAAAGCAAATTTTCATTTAAAATTTTAGTTAAATAACTCTTATTAAACATTTCTTTCTTTTTTTTTTTTGGTACTGAGGATTGAACCCAGGGGCGTTCTACCTCCGTGCTACACCCCCGGCCCTATTTTTTATACTTTATTTTGAAACCGGGTCTCACGAAGTTGCGGAGGGCCTCACTAAGTAGAGAGAGAGAGAGAGAGACAGGGAGAGAGAGAGAGAGAGAGAGAGAGAGAGAGAGCTGAGGCTGGCTGCGAACCCGGATCCTCCGGTCTCCACCTCTCAAAGTACTGGGATTACAAGCGTGCGCCACCACGCCCGGCTCCTTTATTAAATTTTGAAGCAGAGTTTCACAAGGTTGCTGAGGGTCTTGCTAAATTGCTAAGTCTGGCCTCGAACCTGAGATCCTTCTGTCTCAGCCTCCCAGATACTGGGATTACAGGCATGTTTCACCCCCCCAGCTTATTAAACATTTCTATGAAAATAAAGCTTGGCACTCCACCATTCAGTGTGCGTGTGATTGCCAATGTAAAGACTTCACGCTTCAAGCTTAGTCTGTCTAGACCTACGTGCATATGCATCCGGGAGAACATGAGTTGTTGAATATGGCCACGTATTCTTCAGCCACCGTGCAGTAGCTGTGATCTCAGAACAGTGGACTATTTATTAGTCAGGACCTCAGAATGATGGATTAGAACTTGAAGAGAAGCAAGAAAATGGATGTTTGGTTACTGCCGGGAAATGCTATTTTGTTGTACAAGAATATTACATTCATGCTATCTGCAGGGAAGAAATGAACAAGGTAAGTTGCGTTTCCCCATGACCGAGGCTCGTCTGCCATTTGAAGCCTTCCTGCTCTCCCAGCAGCATCCTTCTTCAGTGTCATGGGGCACAGAAATGCCCAGTGTGCTTCAAGAACATGAGGCAGCAGATGGGAAATGTGTTTCCTTGGGGCCTGAACAGTGTTAGTAAGAGGAACAGATGTTTAGGGTCTGGCGTTTAGAACCTGATCCCAAATGATAGAGAGCATCTTTGTGCTTGTTAGGAAAGATGTGTGTGTGAGCCGGGCGTAGTGGCGCACACTTGTAATTCCAGTACTTGGGAGGCTGAGACAGGAGGATCTCAGGTTTGAAGCCAGCCTCAGCAATTTAGCAAGGTTCTCAGCAACTTAGCAAGACCCTGTTTCAAAATAAAAAAAATAAAAATAGGGCTGGGGTATAGCTCAGAGGTAGAATGCCCCTGGGTTCAATCCCCAGTGTCACACACACACACACACACACACACACACACACACACACACGCATATGTGTGTATGAAAGAGAGAGAGATTCATGGACCTCTAAGCAGGGGGACCAGAGCAGAGTCTAAGGACAAACAGTACTAAAAAGGCTTCCTAGAAAACCCCCCTCAAATGACTTCTGCTTAGCTGGGTGTGGTGGTGCACACCTGTAATTCCAGTACTTGGGAGGCTGAGAAAGGAGGATTGCAGGTTTGAGGCCAGCCTCAGCAACATAGTGAGACCGTGTTTCAAAATAAAAAGTGAGCCAGGTGTGGTGGCACATGCTTGTAATCCCAGTACTTTGGAGGCTGAGACAGGAGGATCGCAGGTTCACAGCCAGCCTCAGCTACTTAGTGAGGCCCTCTGCAACTTAGTGAGACCCTGTTTCAAAATAAAGAATAAAACATAGGGCTGGGGGTGTAGCTCAGAGGTAGAATTCCCCTAGGTTCAATCCCCAGTACCTCAAATAAAATAAAATAAAATAAAATGTGCTGGGGGTATAGCTCAGAGGTTGAATGCCTGCCCCTGAGTTCAATCCCCAGTATCAATAAATAGATGATAGATAGATAGATGATAGATAGATAATAGATAGATTGATAGGGAACCTTTAAGAGGTGGAGCTAATGGGAAGTGCTGGGTCACTGAAGCACTGCAGGGCCTCACGGAGCTCCTGAGATGAGTGCACGCTCAGGTCCTGAGGAGCTCTGCTGCAGAGGGACCTCCCTGCGGTGCTGAGAGCAAGGCCAGCGTCCTCACCCCTCTGGACCCCACTCCTGCGCTCTCCACCCTGGGGTTTCCCGCCCAAAGGGAGCAAGACTGCTCCTGGACCACACTGACCTTTTCCCCAAGGCCATTGCCCCCCACGCCTGGAGGGACATTTGAAGCATGCCAGGAGAGTGTGCAAGAAGCTGCTGGGAGTTTGGGGTGAACATGAGGGCTTGGGGATCCCCACATGTGTGTGCACACTCCTCACAGTGCAGAATCAGGGGTAGAAAGAGGAGATAGCAGGCATTGTGGGCTGCAGGCCTCCTCTTTTTCTTGTCCTGTGTCCTAAAATTGTTAGGAGTGGGCCTGTATGATTTTATAAAATAACTAGCAAAGGGTTGGGTCTCTGGGAGCATATGATTCTGTTTTTCAGGTGGGAAGGGAGCAGTTAGTCTGTTTTCTTAGAGGAGGAGCATTGTAGTTGGGCCTTGACAAACGAATAGGAGTTCTACAGGGAGAGACCGAGGAGACAGAACTGTGAGCAAAAATCTGCAGGCAGGGAAGGGTCAGGTGCGTGTACTTGGCGCGGGGTTGCCACAGTGTGCGACCGGATTATGATGGTCTCGAATCATCTGGGAGGGTTCTGAGCCATAGGCAAGGGTAGCCTTTCAGGAGGCTTATCAGATGGCGGCTCAGGGAGGAAGCTGGAGGAGGCTGCAGTGTGGGGATCAGTATTTGCCCCGAATGGAAGCTAAATAGCAGAAACTGGAAGTGGACTGGGTTTCAGGGGCATCTGGTAGAAATCTGCATGGACTTGGTGATCAATTGGCTGGTGGTAAAGTGTGAGTGAGGAGAGAGATGTCCTGTGCCTTCCACCTGCATGGAGGCGAGGCTCAGAGGTGGAGATGCTGGGGCTGTGGTGCCCGGAGACAGCCAGGTGGGGGCGCCAGAGAGGCCACTGGAGACCTTGGAAGCCATCAGCAGACAGGGCTGACAACTCTTGTACTCCAACTCTAGAGAGGCTTCTAGTGCCGCCATGACTATCCTTGACTCTCTGGAGAGGACACTGGGCTGGTCATGGGGTCACCGTGATCTCCTGAGGAGAGGGCTTGGCAGAGGCACCGGCGCAGAGGACTTCCTCCCTGACCCCCAGAATCTGCCAGGGCTCTTTCAGCTGCAAGTCACTGGAAACCTGACCCAAAGCCATTGTGTTGGCTCCTGTCCCCGCACAGTCCAGGGGTAGATTCAGCTTCAGGAACAGCTGGGTATAGGTGTTCACATAATGTCGTCAGGATGTACTTCTGTCTCTGTCTCAGCTCCTCCTTCTCAAAGTTGGCTTATTCTCAGACAGGTTTTTCCCTTTGGGTCACAAGATGACTTCAGCAGCCCTGGCACCTCGATCCTTTCCCGTTCTCACCCAGTGGAAAGGAACAGGATCTTTGCCCAGTGCTCCCAGCAGTTCTGATGCGCTCTGATTGGACCGCCTTAGGTTAAGCGTCACTGCAGGGCCCCCCAGGGTCCACCGCTGGGCCAGGGAGGGAGAGCCACCGCGCCACCTGCACAAAGAGGGGTGGCTGGACCCCACAGAAAAGCCTGGCTGTGCCTGAGAAGAATGGGTACTATGGTGGCCCCTCCATTTTCCTCTCCCAGGTGTATGCTCTGCAAGAAGGAAAGAAGGAATTTTCAACAGTTTACAGCAAGTTTGCAGGGAAAAGTGATAAATCCAGTTCTTTCTTTCTTTCTTTCTTTCTTTCTTTCTTTCTTTCTTTCTTTCTTTTTTTAGTACTGGGGATTGAACCCAGGGACATTCTACCTCTGAACTACACTCCCAGCCCCCTTTTTTAAAATTTGGAAACAGGGTCTTGCCAATTTGCTGAAGCAGGCTTCGAACCTGCAATCCTCTTGTCTCAGCTTCCAAAGTAGTGGGATTACAGGCATGAGCTGCCTTGCCCGGCTCAATATCAATATTTATTTATTTTAAAGGAACACATATAGCCATGCTTGGTGGCCTACACCTGTAATCCCAGTACTTGGGAGGCTGAGACAGGAGGATCACAGTTTCAAGACCAGCATCAGCAACTTAGTGAGACTCTGAGCAACCTAGTGAGACCCTGTTTCGAATCAAACAATAAAATAGGGCTGGGGATGTAGGGGGGAAGTACAATGCTCCTGGGTTTGATCCCCAGTTCATACATACACACACACACACACACACACACACACACACACACACACACACACACAGAATACACATGATATAATCATTTAAATATTTAATAAAAGGGCAGTGAGAAACAGCACCAAGTGTGCAGGCAAACTCCTATATCTGGAACCACAGACCCGCGTTTAGATCTGAGCTACCTGGTGGCCAAGGCAAAGAGAAACCCCACTAACTCACTGGGCTCTTATTGGCTGAAAGAAACAGATACAACGAGCAGTAATTCCTCTTCCAACTAAGGGACATGGTATGACAAAAGGACAATGTCATCGTTGTTGGTTTTACGTACCCCTTTACAATCTTCCTCCTGCTGAGGGGACAGCATGGTGCAGACCGGGGTCAGGGAGTGGAGACTGGACACCCGCCCCGCCTTCATGGCTATTCGGATCCAGGAATGCTGCCGAGAGAACGATGCTGGGCTACCACCGAGTCCTCAAAGCTGCTTGGCCCATGGGGGAGGCTCCGTGGGCGAGGCAACAGGAGTGCCAGGGAGGGGTCCCCCAATAATTAATTGAGCAGTACTGATAGCAAGTGCAGGGCTCGCGCTGGTCCCTCACACAGCCAACAAAATGGCGCCCAGCGGTCAGCAATGGCGATCCAGGAGAGGCCCGCCAAATTGGATTAGCGAACCAAATGTCTGTTCTAATGCCTGAGAGATGGACGGACGAGGCGCTTATTACATGATCCACAGGCAGGGGATGTTTCGAGTACTTAATCAACTCTTCATTTCCCTCCTCCAGGGATCAAAGTAGCCTCACTGCCACCCGTGGTGAGAAATTACCAGTCCCTGCAGGATCCCTCCCCACCATCTTCACCTCAGAGTCTGCAAGAATCACAGGAAAGGCCCAGGAAGACAGGGCGAGAGTCTCGCCAGGGCAGAGGACACTGTTTAGGTGTGGGCAGGAGACCTGGGTGCCTCTCCCACCTGTGCACGGCGGGGCCTGGTCCCCGCTCTGGGGCCTTCTCCATGGCTCTCCTGCTCGGAGGGATGCTTACCTACCCAGAGGCAGCTGGCAAAGCGCTCATGCAGTTTCCCGAGGACTAGAGCCTGCAGCATCCTTTGTGTGCATGGTGGGGGAGGGGAGGTGCTGTTGTCTTTTTTCTTTGTGGCTTTAACTCAACCTCCCTGCCTCTGCCTCCTGCCTCCAGCACAGAAATACCCCCCTTCTATCCTCTCCTTGCCTCCCCTTCCTCTTTTCTCACCTGAGAAACTTCAATCTCAGAGCCAGCGAAGACCAAGGGGCTTCAGAGTCTTTGAGGCACCCCTCTCCATTCTTTGAAATGATCTCTCCCAGGGCTGCTTTTAGGTGGGATTCCCTCTCCCTTGCTCCCCACTCCTCTTGCCCAAGGAAGACATCCTTAAGTAAGTCCAACTTTCCCCTGGAAGGGAAATCAAGAAGTTAGGGAAGCTGGTGCAGTGGCACATGTCTGTAATCCCAGTACTTGGAAGGCTGAGACAGGCGAGTCACAGGTTTGAGGCCAGCCTCAGCAACTTAGGGAGGCCCTGTTTCAAAATAAAATAGGGCGGGGGGGTGGGGGGTGTAGTTCAAAGTTAGAATGAAATAAGGCTGGGGGTGTGGTTCAGAGTTAGAATGCTCCTGGGTTCAATACCTAGTACCAAAACGAACAAACAGAAAACAGTTAGGGAGAGGGTCCCATGTTAGACTTGGCACCTAGGCCCGTCACTCTGGTTACATGGTGACTTTGACCAAAGCTGGGTTGGGCTCTTCCTTGTGCTGTGTGGGAGACTGAGAACTATGCGTGGGAGGGCTTTGCTTAAGACCCCATGGTGAGTTTGCAGGGACCCAGGGTGGTCTTCTCCAGCGCACTTCCTCCCTGCCCCCCTCACCTTAGCCCCACCTGCCCAAGCCAGGAGTTTCTAGCAGCCCAGGGGCTGGTGGGCAGGGCTGCTGCGGAGGTGGAGCCACCCTGTTCCTCTGGAGTGCCTATCTGGCTGCATGTGTGCTACCTTTGCAGGATTCTGTGTGGGAAGAGAGTGGGTCCTCCCTGTCCTCCCTGTCCCTAGAGCAAGCTGCCCAGCCCCCACAGGTTGCAGGGCTGGAGATTCCTGGTGACTCTAGTTTACTTGGAGGAGACTTGGCAAGCTTTTTCATACCACTTTTTTTTTTTTCGTATTGGGGATTGGACCCAGGGACATTCTACCTCCAAGCTACATTCCCATTTTTTGTTTGTTTGTTTGTTTTGAAACAGGGTCTCCCTAAGTTGCTGAGGCTGACATTGAACCTGCGATCCTCCTGTCTCAGCCTCTCAAGTACTGGGCTTAGAGGCACGTGCCACCACACCTGGCTTATACCACTCCTTATTAAGACAGCCCAATATCAACATGAAAGCCAGGGAGATGAAGTCCTTGGAAGAAATGCAAGCAAACCAACCTGCAACCACGTTAAAATGTAGCCCCGTCACTCTAATCCTTCTGTTCTCCATCTGGGCTGAATCGCATCCTGCTCTTATCACCATACTTCGATAGAACACTTCTTTCAAGCCAGCCAGAACATTTTTCTCAGGCCCCAATATTTTTATCTTTGGTGTTCCTGCTAACCAGGGGGCCTTGACACTCCCCACAGATGAGATAGATGCCAGGGCTGTTTCCATATTGCAGCCTCTCTGATTCTACGAGAATAAGGAAGAGAACAGTTGGGAAGGACAGCCAGGTAGCATCTCTGGTGGCAGTAGCACTGTTGGCCTCAGCTCTAGCTCCCCTCCTTCCCTCCTTCCCAGAGGAGGGACAAGCTGTGCCTGCCTGGGGGTGGGGGTGGGGGCTGTTTCCTGTCCTTCCTGGTAGGAGCCGGTTTCTTACCTGATGTATTTACCGCCCTGGTCCTCTCCTCATCTTTCTGATTAACAGTTTAGTTGGGGGTTCTGGGAAATTTACATCCAGTGGTTACCACAGCAACCAGCTCTCTTGCACAGGATCCTGTAGAAAATGCATTTGGGGCCTTCTGAAGGAGCTGGGATTTACAAGGACCTCAGCACGTACCGGGCAGAGTGGGCAGGAAGATGTTTCCCTGATAGGAGAAAGAATTATGAGCAGGAATAGGAGATGCTCTCACCACGCCATAAATTGAGAAGATGGTTTTAGTGCCTTTCCTTCCCCCTTCCCTTTGTCTTCCTTTCACTAGGCACCCCCATGCTCAACAACCTTCTCTCCAGAGAGCTAGGTCCCCAGAGGACAGAGGCAGGATCATGGGGTGGAAATCAGGGGGAGACTCATTTTCTTTCATCAAAAGGAAGAATCTGTATCAGGCAGGACCAGCTGAAAATGCACTTGGCCCCGGCCACATGAGGTAGTGATCTCCCCATCACTGCAGGTGTGCAATGGGGGCCTGCCAGGGACTCTAGAGAGGGCTGTACAGAAGACAAGGTGAGGGGGTGAGGGGTGGCACGTGTGGGAGCTCTGGGTCCCTTCCAGTCCTGGGAAGCGGGAGTAGAACTGAGCTAGTTTGAACTCTTACCTCCCCCAGCTAAGGAGAATATCAGATTTGGGCGTTTTAGCCCACTGGGTGCCTGGGACAGCATTATGCCCCCATAAACTCAGCACCCAGCACCCAGCACCCTGCGTGGCCCATGGGTGAGTGACTGAAGTCCTTGAGGGTATTATTAAGCATGAGGGCACAATTTACTAACCATTTATGTGTTCATTTATTATGATAATAAAAACATACTTTTAGGAGCTCCATCAAATAACAACCCAAACTGGGGATGGAAAAAATGGGGGTAGTTGTAAAACCCTGTCCTACATGCCAGTCATTCCTTGATTAAAGTTGCAGTGTAAATGTGTTTGTCTTCCACAAATCAGTTAGAAATGACGAGGAGGCTGTGTGGTGTAGGGGAAAACTCTGTCAGAGGGGACAGAGAAGCCCTGCTTTTGCAAACCCCTTTCCCTCTCGGTGCCTCCACCTTCTCCTCTGTGAAGTGGGAGTGTGGATACCTTCAGAAATGACAAACTGGCTTCACTCACAGGCTGACTCTGACTGATGGGCAGAGGCCCAGCCAAAGAGTGCAAGAATAGATTAGCAATGTCTGCCCTGGGCACCCGCTGGAAGGAGGGAAGGGGCATGTGGACGAGGTGATCTCAGAGAGTCCTGACGTCTCTAGATGCCCTGAATTGATGATTCTGGGTCACATCAGTCAGTCTCTGTTTTCAGCCTTCTTGGCCTTCCTTTACTCCCAAGCCTGTAAAATTTAGAGGAAGCTATAACTTTGTTACTTCATCATCTTGTTATGTTGTCTGTTGCACGCTTGTAATCCCAGTACTTTGGGAGGCGGAGACCGGAGGATCCGGGTTTGCGGCCAGCCTCAGCTTGTGCACGCGTGCGCACGCGCTCTCTCTCTCTCTCTCCCTGTCTCTCTCTCTCTCCCTGTCTCTCTCTCCCTCTCTACTTAGTGAGGCCCTCTGCAACTTCGTGAGACCCGGTTTCAAAATAAAGTATAAAAAAATAGGGCCAGGGGCGTAGCGCGGAGGTAGAACGCCCCTGCGTTCAATCCCCGGTACCACAAAATAAAATAAAATAAAATAAAATAAAATAAAATAAAATAAAATAAATTCCTTGGTCTGCAGAAAAGACCTCAGAGTTGTGGAGAAGCAAGGAAGTGTAGGGGTTGGTTTGTAAATGGCACAGATGAGGGGAGAAAGGCAGATGGAAAGTCCAAGGAGCACCTGGCGGGCAGCAGTTTGTAGTAGAGCCACCAGCAGGTGAGGGGCTGTTGTAGTCTTTTGAAATGAGGACAGCGGACAGGCCGCTGCAAGGAGTGGGTAGAATTAGTCTTGGCGGGGGCGGGTGGGGTGAATTTCTGGGCACACAGCTGTGCTCCAGGGCTGAGACTCCTTTTTGTCAACAAGAGGCTGCACTCCCCAAGGGAGAGAGACCTGGCTGGGTCTTCTCACATAAAACACCCTGTTATCCCGGAATCTCCCCTCTGACCTCATCTCCCTCCACTCTCCCCTCGTTCCCTCTGTGCCCTAGTTATACTAGCCTCGGAGCCATTTCCACTTGGACCACGTGGTCTCCTAACCCCAGGCCTTTGCCAGTACTGTCCCAGCTACCTGCTGTGTACCTTTCCACCCAGCAGACTCCTATCCACAGCACGAAGATGCCCAACCATCAGACCATGCAGAGTCCTGTGTCCCCTTCCTCCTCCTCTGGGTCTAGACTGGCAGTGCTGACTGGCTTCTCAGTAAACCCCTACTTTGCTTGGCCCTGGGTAAGCCTAGACACAGAGGAGTGAAATGTTCCAGAACGTAGTCATTCTATATATGATTGAAACAAAGCTGGCTCAGGACTCCGATGAGACTGGGAGATTCAGTGTCCACAGACCCTCCCTGGGAGGTCGCCTCAGCGAGGGCCGCTGGAGCCAGTGAATAGGATGGATTCCTCTGTTCCACCCTCAGGTCTCTTGTGGGGCAGGGGTGGCCAGGAGGCCCTCTGGCTGGTCCTGGCCTCATGAATGGCCTCGTATTTAATAGTCTGACACTCTATCTAAGGGAGGTTATATACCTCAATTCAGAGGTTTGCTGATGAGATCAAAGTAGAAAATGGTCACTAAAGTAACAGTGGTATCCTTTCATTACCGATCACACCACTTACAGTACACTCAACACTAATGTGCTTTTAAAATAAATGCTATAATTATCTCATGATTAGCAATTATATCACATTGCCTTTTTTCCCATTAGTATTAAAGTGATCATTTGATCAATGTAAAGATCTTAAATAAATCACAATTTTGGTGATTGTTTCTTCATAACTTCATTTATTAGTATCCCAAGCACCTAAAAAATTGAAAGTGGCCCAGGCTTCTCAGCCTCTGAGAGGACCCCACCAAAGAGTATGCTTGTATGAAATCCTGTACAATAGCTGTGCGACCTTAGGCAAGTTGTTTCAGTTTCCCCACCTACTCTTCTGCAAAATGGTGAAAATTACTCCACTTTGCAGGGTTTCAAAGAAGAAACTACACTTCAGACACATGAAGTTTCCTGTATGCAGTAGGTGCCCAGTAATTAGTAGCTGTATTTATGATTATTTTTCTGTTTTGATTCAGAAAATTTCTAGATTAATTATCTACTAGTGGGTAACAATCACGCTAAAACTCAGTGGCTTCAAATAACAGCCTTTTATTTACTTCAAGATTCCTTGGGTTGGCTGTGCTGGCTGGGCTTCCTCTTGCCTTTGGTGTGGGCCAGCTGCGGGCCAGCTCTGCTGATCTTGGCTGAGCTCTTTCCCTTGACCAGGGCTGGGGCTGTGGGGACTGCGAGGACGGGGTTGGCCTCTGATTCTCATCCTCCAGCAATGTACCCTGGGCTTTTCACCAGTGGAGTCAAGTGTCCCAGGAGCCCCTCTAGAGGCTGCAGCTTGGAACTAGCACAATGTCACCTCTGCCACAGACCAAAGAGATGGGGAAACAGACTGCAGTCTTGGTAGGCAGAGCTACAAAGATATCTGCAAAGCAGCATAGAGACAGGGAGGGAAATAACCATTGTCATTTTTGCAAACAATCCACAGCAATTCCCCTTTTGTAAACACAAAACAGAACCTTGAATTTATTCCCTGGGTACTCAGTGAGGAACGGGGTATGAATCCTCTTTCCACTCCCTGGTTCAAGCCTATTCTTAGGTCTGATCTAATAAAATGAATTTCACACCTGGGCAACTCATCCAATAACAAACACTTAGTTCTCAGCCATGCTTGGGACAAACACCTAGGCAGCCTGGATTTCAAGTTCCGTTACCTCCAAGCACAATAATGGTTAATTACTTGCTTTATTTGGTTCTTTTGCCGTTGCCGATAGTCAATTACCTACGTTGTGTTTTCAGGTGATCAGTGGGGCTTATCCAATATTGCAGCTTCAGGTCTGCTTTTTGTCTCCGAGATGTCTTTTCCAAGGGAGTTAAAGAAAACTTTTGTTCACTGGCTTATTGAATATCGGCCTTTATCTGCTTATCCTGAAGCTCCTTATTCACTGCCCCAAACTCCAAAGTGCTCAGGCTGAGCTCTTAGAATCGAACTAAAGGCTGGAGATAAGCCCTGCCTGCCTTTGCCCAGCCCTGCTAAACCCTGATGCGTGGACTAGAGGGGAAGCGTGGATTGTGCATCCCAGGGCATTCGTTCAGCTCCGGCCTGGATCTCTGAAATGGCCTGTCCCTTCTAATCCACCCTCCACATTGCTACCGGGTGACCTGACAGCTCTGACCACAGTGCTCACACTAGAGTGCAGAGAAGAGCCCAACTCCTCGCTCTCCCTGCCACATGACTTCGTAGGTACTCTCCTTAGTTTCCCTTTCTTTGAACCTGAACTTGGTCATGTGACTTCCTTTAGGCAAGAGAATAAGGTGGAGGTGACATTGAGCCCTTTCCAAGCCCTCGCGCGTGTTTCCTTTCGTACTTTTGTGCCTCTGCCGTCGCCATGGGCAAGACATGCCCGGGTTGGCCTGGCGGACCCAGGAGGAAGATGAGGAAAGCTAAACCACTTCAGCAAAGCCCATTCCAAATCAGCCAGCCCCCAGCCCACCCCAGATGCTTAAGCCATAAATGTTGATCGTTGCTTTAGGTGACTGAGATTTGGAGTGACTTACTACATAGTAAAAGCTGATTCGTCATTTTCCTGCTTAAACCCTGGCTCTGGTGTCCTGTAGTGTGAGACATAAAGTCCAGGCAAAATCTTCCAGCACCTGAACTTCTCCCCGCACCTGCTACTTCTGCTGTCTCACTGCCTCCCGGTCTCCTTTTGCACTCTACACTTTAGCAATGACCTGTAGTTGTTCAAATGCATCATGATGGCTCACGTTTCTATGCCCTGGCACCTGGCGTCCTCTCAGCGTGGAATGCAATTCTCCTCTCCTTTGTCTGCCTGGAAGCCTCCTATTCATCTGTCAAAACCCGACTCTTGCACTGTGTCCTCTGGGAAGTCTCAGTGTGATAATTCTCACTTCTGTGATGGGTCTGGAGTCATCCTATAAGTCTATTGCTATCATATATGACGTAATATTATGAGTTGGTTTTTTTTTTTTGGTACTAGGGATTGAACCTAGGGGCATTCTACCTCTGAGCTACACTCCCAGCTCTATTTTATTTTTTGTTTTGACACAGGTCTCACTAAGTTGCTGAGGCTGGCCTTGAACCTCGAACCTTCACTTTTCACTATGAAAAGTGAATGAATATTATCTTTCAGACTCACCTATCAGGACTTGTTCTGCTACAAAGCCAGGTAATCCTAAACGGTTAGCTGGTGAGATTGCCTGGACCTTTGGAGTCCTGCAACGGCGTGCACCTGCCTCTTCTGAGGCATCGCTTCACTGGCTGCCCTTTTACAGAGAGTTATAGCATTGAGGAGTCCAGCAGCCAAGGGGTTAACTAGAGGCATGTCTCTGCATTGTTGGGTGGTAGAAAATGGCCCTATATACTGCTGTGTGCAGCTTGGCCCCAGCTGGGAGACAAATCCCCCTGCTTTCTGGCTGGAGGAAACTTGTCCCTTGAGGAACACTTGCAAAACTATTATTGGAATATGGAAGCAGAGCTGCTAAGTACTCCATGCTCCGCCCCCACTGCACAGTGCAGGCAGGGCTTGTGGGGGGGGTGTCTCTCTGCATGGGGCCTCTCCCTCACCAGCTGCTTCTGTGACTACAGAGCTTTTAAAAGCCATTTAGACATCTGCATCATGGTGGATTGGGCCTTTTAAACATTAACTCTCCTCAATTGTAAAACCAATATGCATTTCTGCTATGGGACCCCATGACACTCTGTGTTGGCTACTTCAGGCTCTTACCCCCTGGATCTATGATTGTATTTTTACTTTCTGTTGCTCCCCTAGGCCACAAGTTCCAGAAGGCAGAGACTTGGTCTGTACAGTTTACCAAGGGATCTCCAAGCCCAGGTACTCAGCCTGGCACTGAGGAAGCACTCCATAGATAGTTGTCAAAAGAATAAATTTGTGCCAGGCATGGTGGCACACGCTTGTACTCCCAGTACTTAGGAGGCTGAGACCTGAGGATCTGGGTTCATGGCCAGCCTCAGCTACTTAGTGACGCCCTCTGCAACTTAGTGAGACCCTGTTTCAAAATAAAGAATAAAAAATAGGTCTGGGGGTGTAGCCTGGAGGTACAATGCCCCTGGGTTCAATCCCCGGTACCGCAAAAAAAAAAAGAATAAATTTGTGAAGATTCAGAAAAGAGATAATTCAGTTACCCATTGTCCCAACAACCACAGGAACCACTGCTAACATTTAGACATTTTCCTTCCGTGCTGTTTCTAGGCATGTATATATCCTATAGTTTTAAGTGAAGCTTTACTTCTTAGAAGCAGTTCATCCCATGTTGCCAAAATTCTTCACAAACAACATTGTTAATGTTATTTCCCATCTGTATAAGTTAGCTTTTCATCACTATAATGAAACACCAGAGACAATTAACTGATAAAGAGAAAAGGCTTATTTGGGCTCATAGTTCTGGTCCAAGATTGGGCAGCCCATGCTTCGGGCCTCTGGCAAGGGCGACATATCATGGAAGGAGCTCATGGCAGAGCAAACCCCTTACATCATAAGCCAGGAAGCAAATAAAGGAGAGAGGACAGGCCAGGGTCCCACATCTCCTTCAGGGGCATGCCGCCTGTGGGATTCCCCTAAGGCCCTACTTACTAAAGGTTCCGCCACTTCCCCAAAACACCATCCTGGGGACCAAGTCTTTAATACACGGACCTTTGGGGAATACTCTTTCAAATCATAGCACCATAATAGAGAGGCATCCTGCTGATGAATATTTATATTGTAGCTGGGCATGGTAGTGCATGCGTGTAATCCTAGTACTTAAGAGGCTGAGACAGGAGGATTGCAGGTGTGAGGACAGCCTCAGCAAGTAGCAGAGCTCTCAGTAACCTAGTGAGACCCTGTTTCAAAACAAGACAAAGATGGGCGTGGTGGCGCACGCTTATAATCCCAGTACTTGGGAGGCTGAGACCGGAGGATCCGGATTCGCGGCCAGCCTCAGCTACTCAGTGAGATCTCCGCAACTTAGTGAGACCCTGTTTCAAAATAAAGAATAAAAAGTAGGCCTGGAGTTGTAGCTCGGAGGTAGAATACCCCTGGGTTCAATACCCAGTCCTGCCAAAAAAAAAAAAAAAAAAAAGACAAAACATAAAATAGAGCTGGGGGTGTAGCTCAAAGGGACAATGTCCCTGAGTTCAATCCCCAGTACCCCCTACACACACAAACACACACACACACACACACACACACACACAAAACATTTCTATTGTATCCCAGAATACATATATGGGTGGGGAAGGCATCCTTTTACGTTGCTTTTTGCTTATTTTCAAAAGATTTTATTAGGCTAGACTTCCAGAATAAGGTTAAAATGTCTGAACATTGTAAAGATGCCTCAAAGATTAGGTTGGCATCAGTGTGAGCTAAGGCTCAGGGAGGCAGTCTGACATGGAGGCAAGGCACCATCCCTAGGAAAACCCAACTCACAGGGGTAGTGCTGGGGAATGAATGAAATTGACCAAATGTACAAATATGTAACAAAGGACCCCACTATTCTGTATGTATTAGTTAGTTTTTTGTTGCTGTGACCAAAACACTTGACAAGAACAACTCAGAGGAGGAAAGATTTATTTTGGCTCTTGGTTTCAGAGGTTCAGTCCATGTTCGGCCGTCCTCAAGGCAGAAACATCATGGTGGCAGGGTGTAGTGAAGGAAAGCTGCTTACTTCGTGGTAGCCAGGAAGCAGAGAGAGGGAGAGGAAGGGGCCAGGGATAGATATAGTCCCCAAGGCCCTGCCCCCAGTGACCTACCTTCTCCAGTGATGCCCACCTGCCTAGAGTTACCACCCAGTAAATTAATTCAAATTAATAATCCATCAGTGGATGATCCCCTGATGAGGTTAGAGCCCTCATGGCTCATTTATTCCCCTCTGAACATTGCTATGTTGCCAATACATGAGCTCTTCTGGGGGACATTCCAGATCCAAACAATGTATAATCATAATGTACCAATTAAAAAAAAAAAACTTAAAAAAAAGAAAAGAAAACCTGGACTCAGGCCCTCTTCCCCTGGGCCTCAGTTTCCTCTTCTATGCACTGGAAAGACAAGTGCTTACTGGAGTCTTTAGGCGAAGACCTCCAACACACCAGGCTCTGCTACCCATCTCAGGACTGCTGTGTGATTCGTATGAGGGGCTACATAGGAAAGGGCTTTGAGAGCTGAGAAGTTCAGCTCTTGTTCTTTTTATTTCACTTTGAAGAGCAAAGGGATTAGGATTATTAAAACAAACAGTAGCTTCCAATGAAATGGTTGCTGCTGTTCTGTCTCTGCACTGCGGCCCTTTGGGAGACCAACAAAATTGCCTTTCTAGAGTTCAGTGTTCACTGTCTGCTCGCCAGTGACCTGTGGGCTGGGGTTGGAGAGGAGGAGGAGGAGGGGAATCGCCAGTGCCTGCTGGAGCCATTTGAGAAAACATCCAACTGGCAGAATACAAAGAGAAAGCTTACTACTGGGATTCAGAAAGAATCTTTCTATTTTTTTTTTTTTTGCGGTACCGGGGATGGAATTCCATTCCTCTCTTTCTCTCTCTCTCTCTCTGTGTCTCTCTCTCTGTTTTTCTGTCTCTCTCTCTCTCTCTCTCTCTCTCTCTCTCTGTCTCTTTCTCTCTGTGTGTTACTGGGGATTGAACCCAGGGGCATTCTACCTCTGAGTTACATCCCCAGCCCTATTTAATTTTTTATTTTGAAACAGAGTCTTGCTAAGTTACTACACGCTGCTGGCCTTGAACTGATTTGCTTTTTAACTTTTTTACCTTCTAAGCCACTTTCTTCTGCAGTCACCTTGGATTCCAGAAACAGGCCTGGTTGATAAGCATCTTTATGATAAGGGACTGAAACTACCCCTAAACAACACAGCTTTGCAGAACAGATCACCCCTTGACAAGATCCCCCCAAGAGGGAGCAGTTATCCCTGGTTGGTACAGAAGCTGCCCTCTTAAGTTGGAGCAATCATCTCACCATGGGAATGGATGCAAGAGCTTCCCAGAACTAGTCCTGAGATAATGTGTGGTGTGAGCAGGGTGACTTACTCTACCAAGCCATGCAAGCCCCCAACCCCTGCCTTTGTTCCCCTTACTGTAAAACCTCAAAGTTTCTGTCAGTCTCTGGAAGACAGACCTCTGGTTGCTGTACCCCTAAGCTGTTCTTCCTGGCATGGCCACGCGGATGAAAGCTCCTTTCCTGCCCTTTGCTACCGTTCCTCTCTTTGACTTGTTGAACGATGGACAAGGAACAGAAAATTCGAGACCCCAACTCAGTTAAGGCAGGAGGCATTTTATTACCGTGGGGCTACCTCTCTCCAGCAAGACAGAAAAATGGCAGCCCCTTGTACAGTTCACCGTTTCCTTTTATAGAGAGCAAGAAGAGTTCGTGGGTTATGCTTTAAATCGACCAATCATAGTAAATTTTTCCTTATTTAGAAGCAAGGGGGTAGGTCTAGGGGCATGGGCTCAGCCTACAGGTGGGAACCAAGTTCAGGGAGTCTAATTTTAGGGTAGAAAACAAGTCTAAAAACAATTTTAGGGCGTTATCACATTCCCTACTCCTGTTATTTACCTTTCTCAAACCCTTGAGAAAAAGGCTTATGTTTCTTCTCCCTGGGGTATGGGTAGGTAATGGGCTGGGCTATGAAGTACCGTAAGTTTGATTGATTGTAACCTCTTCTGGAGGTAATTAGTTAAGCAGTTGAAGAAACAAGGTCCTATTATGCAAGTAAACAGATGGCAGAGATGGGTCCTAGCAAAGGGAGGAGGTAGGGTCGCGTAGAGGAGGGCAGGCTTTCTTCTTAACCTTCAGGTTTCCCTGGCAACAGATTGGTGGTGGGGTGTGACCTTTGTCCTCCTCACCCATCCTATTTACATTAAATATCTCAGGTGTGGAGAGGAGCGATTAAGGGTGTGGACTCATTAAGGCTTCTGTCTGACTGAATATACCCTATAGAGTGGAGTTAGATTATGAACTTTCAGAATTTTAAATCTCTATTTTTTCCCAATGTCTCCTTTCTGCCTAATATTTCTTCTATCCTACCTCATCATCCTCCCCCCTTGAGACTTTGGCCCCTTAATCTTAAGGGGGTGCTAAAGGGCAAAGGTCCAACTTCTGTAATTTCTTCTCACTGACAAGGGACTGTGGACCTTGCCTATCCAAGGGACCCAAAGTCTCATCCTAACTTATCGAAAGGAGATGCAGGAAGGCCAGTGTTTTTGATTGGCTGTGGAACTATCATCCTCTGATGTTCTGGAAAAGAGGCATAAACATGCGAGATATTAGCCACCCACAACAGCAATTTAAACAACAGAAGAGGATTCCTGATATAAAGTATACTGGCCAAGAAAATGAGCATTTTATCCCACCAAGATGTTAACCAATCATTTTTTGTAAGGGCGACATCTATTATGGTAATCCAGATGAGCTGGAAGTGGGTTATAGCCCACAAATTAAACAGGCACCTTTATTAATACCTCTGCTATATTGTTGAGCCCAGTCTAAGAGAAAGTTTGCTTTTCCCTGGAAGAATGATGTAGAAATTAGGAGACAAATAAGTTGACATCTTTTAGTCTGGAGAGACATAACAGATAATAGTTATAAGGAAAAAGCACAAAAATAAAACTTATCCTGATTCAGTCTTTTGGGTTTTGAATAACACCTTTAAACCTTCTAAAGGTTCACAGGTATAGTGTTTGCAGGTCTTAGCATCTGGAGGCTTATTCTTGACTTCAGAGCCTTGATTCTGTAAAGTCTCAAGAGGCACAGGTTTAATTCTAGACATATAAATCTAGGATTTGTTTGTGTCCCTGTAGTTGAACAGCTGTGGGACATTCTGGGAGAACTAAGGTTTGGGTGAAGATTAGCTCTGTAAATCTACAAATTAAAGACATTGTAAGTCTTTTGGCCTTGAGGGTGCCATCAACCCCAGTTACAATACATGTCTCTTTAGAAAAAGGCCTAGGAGAGACAAGCACAGCAAAGGATTGAACTCCCATATCCAAAGAAAATTGATATCTTTACCTGCCACGTCAAGAGTCACCCAGGCTCTTCTATTGTCCAGCTGGTTAGAGGGATGATCAGAGAGGGCCTTGCTGAGCATCGGGCATCCTCAGTCTTTGAGGGCAGCCATGATGGGAGCAGATGACCTCACTTCCCTTCAGAGGCAAGGGCAATCACACTTCCAATGCTTTTCCTCTTTACAGAGGGGGCACATCCCAGATGCAGATGGACTCCGGCTAGGACAGTCCTTGACCCAATGCCCAGGGTCTTTGCACTATTGGCAGGTGCCAGACCTTGAGTCTTTTTCCCTCTCTCTGGCAGGAGCCTCTGGGTATCTCTGAGGGGGCAGGGACTTATTGCCCAATGCCAGGGCAATTAAGTGGGCTTGTCCTTATGCCCGTATTTGTCTCTTTTGGCTTTTAATTTCATCTACCTTGTCTCTGTTGTTGAAAACCCCAAAGGCCAAATTTAAAAGGTGATCAATGGGAATCTGAGGTCCCATTTCCTGCTTCTGGAGTTTTCTCCTAATATCTGGCACTGATTGGCTAATAAAATAAGTCCCCAATAATATCTGCCCTTTACGTGACTCTGGGTCATATGAGTATACCTCCAGAGGGTCTTAGTTAAGGGTCCCAGAAACATAGCAGGATTTTTATTTGTTTTTGTTTTTTTTGCGTTAGTGCTCTCATCTTATTGTAATTAACTGCCTTATTTATGAATCTTCTTATTTCTTTAATTAAACATGTGACCATATAATTCCATTTGCTATGGTCCTCACTCTGGCTTTGATAATTTTAGTTAAGGTTTTGCTAGGGATAGTCTCTTTCCTGTAGGCTGCCTCTGGTCATGGACATAGATTTCATTACCATATGCCCTTGCTGCTTCCTGTATACGAGCCTTTTCACCAGGAGTGCAGCAAGTGGACAGGATCACATGAAGATCGCCCATGTTAGATCAAACATAATAGCCAGGTTTTTTTTTTTTTTTTTTTTTTTTTT
>PVJS01011063.1:0-46569 GCA_004027185.1 Glis glis | reverse complement strand
GTAGGTAATGTGATAGAAATTGTCTTCGCAAAACTAGAAAAAAATAGTCCTAAAATTCATATGGAAGGTCAATCTCAGAACTCTGTGTGGGGCAGGAGGGATACGGGGAGGCAAAGGGGGGCGCCAAGTACTGTGTGCATGTATGTCACTGTCAACATGATTTACATTATGATATGAGACTATAATGCACCAATAAAAGCATATACTAAATAAATTTTAAAAATTCATATGGAAGTCGGGCGTGGTGGCGCACGCTTGTAATCCCAGTACTTGGAGGCTGAGACCGGAGGATCCGGGTTCGCGGCCAGCCTCAGCTACTTAGGCCTCCACAACTTAGTGAGACCCTGTTTCAAAATAAAGAATAAAAATAAAATTTAATTTTAAATTAATTTTAATAAATCCCTTATTTGTTTCAAAATAAAGAAAAAATAGGGCTGGGGGTGTAGCTCGGAGATAGAATGCCCCTGGGTTCAATCCCCAGGACCACAAAAAAAAAATGTGATAGAAATTGGAGGCCAGATTTTGAAAGGCTTTACAATCCAGGCAGAACTACCCAGTCCATTTAAATTTGAAGCTTTTTTTAAAGCAAAATTACATAATAAATCATTATTTTAGAAAGATAGTTGGACTGAGACGTATCACAAGGACTAGTGATAGAGGGAAACTGGGAACAAAAACAATACAGTTTATTCATTGTTTAGTCAGTCACCAAGAAATATTGATTATATATATACCTAAACAAATCACCAGGAGATCTTGTTAAAAATGATGATTGTTTCAGCAAATCTAGGGTGGGCTGAGATTTTGCATTTCTTTTTTTGGTTTTTATTTGTGGTAATGGGGATTGAGCCCAGGGGCATTCTACCTCCAAGCTACACCCCCAGCCCTATGTTATGTTTAGTTTGAAACAGGGTCTCACTAGGTTGATGATGGTCTCACTACTTGCTGAGGCTGTCCTCGAACCTGTGATCCTCCTGTCTCAGCCTCCCAAGTACTGGGATTACAAGCATTCACCACCACGCCCGGCTGAGATTTTGCATTTCTAACAAGCTCCCAATTGATACCAAGCTGCTGGCCAGTGATCATAGAAAGGAGCAAGAATGTAGTAAATTCAATCATTATCTAGAGCAAGGCATGGTGGGGCACACTTGTAATACCAGTACTTGGGAGGCTGACATAGAAGGATCTCAGGCTTGAGGCCAGCTTCAGTAACTTAGTGAGACCCTCTGTCAAAATAAAAAAGACTAGGGGTGTGGCTTGGAGGTAGAATGCCCCTGGGTTCAATCCTCAGTTCCCCACCTTCCAAAAAAAATAACATATCTACTATGAATTCTAAGATAATTGCCATTGAAGATACAAAGTTGAAAAAGACATAGCTTTTTTTTTTTTTTGCGGTACTGGGGATTGAACCCAGGGGCATTCTACCTCCGAGCTACACCCCCGGCCCTATTTTTTATTCTTTATTTTGAAACAGGATCTCACTAAGTTGCGGAGGGCCTCACTAAGTAGCTGAGCCTGGCCACGAACCTGTGTCCCTCCTGTCTCAGCCTCCCAAATACTGGGATTACAAGCGTGCGCCACCACGCCCGGCTTTTTTTAAACATCTTTACCACAATTTTATATCCCTTTCTAGCAGCACACTAGTTCCATATCTCTATCCTTTATTTGCAATCTACCCTGTCTTGGCTTTTGAATCTCTTTTATTCCCTAAATATAAGTCTCCTATGGCTCACCTTTAGCTTTTTGTCCTAAGTCCTTATGCCAGTGGTTCCCAAATCTGATGTCCCCACCCTGAGTATGAAACTAGTTAAACCTAGATATTCCAGATTGGCATAAATTTATATGAATTTATATACTTTTAAGCACCAACCCATTTCTACCTTGAATATGGGACAGTAGATGTCCTAGTTTCCTTTTTCCCATGGCTGGTTTAATAACCTATTGGCCTATTTTTGTCCTTCTAGGCAGCATGAGCTACTGTAGGGGGAAGAGTCTAAGACAAATGAGGAAGTTCAGATAGATAAATAAGTACAGAATACTATTGTGAAGTGTTTTGTTTTGTTTTGTTTTGTTTTGTTTTGTTTTGTTTTGTATGTTAGCTGGGGGAGGGATGTTCCTTTTTTCCAGATTCCTGATAAAGTTTCTTTAAGAACTATCTTGTATAGCCTAAACAGGGTGGGGAAAGTATTGTCTTTATTGGGTCAAGGTTATGTTCTTTCTCACCAGATAATAATAAACTCCTTGAAGACTGGGACAAGGTATGTCTTGGTAACCACTATGTCCACTGTATCTAGGGGTAGGGGTACAGATCCTGCATTAGAGGGCCTTGCCATCTTTTCCTATACCATTTTCTCTTCCCATGGAACCTAGAAACTTCCTTCTACTAGACAATACATGTGTCCAGAAGAATCTTACAGGGTCCCTGCAAAGTAAATCCAAAAATCTTAGCCAAGAAACAAACAAAAGTAGATGACGACAACAAAACCCTTGGCCATAGGAGCAGGCCAGAAAGTATGGCACCAACAACAGAATTGCATTAATAACTGAGATGAATCCCCCCCAAAAAAATGCACAGTGTAAAAGCTTTATGGCTTGGGTAATTTGTTTTATATTTTGGGGGGAGAGGTAGAAGGGAAATTTCAAGTGAATTTAGGAGGCTTTTATTTTTTAAAATTGTGGAACTGCTCTTTCAGGCTTAAATAGATAATCTTATACATTTACTTGTTGACTATAATAAGCAATAATCATGATCCAAATACACAAAATCTATTTGTGGAAATTTTTAAAAATAAAGTTTGCCAGGCATGGTGGCCCACACCTATAATCCCAGTACTTGGGAGACTGAGACAGGAGAATCTCATGTTCTCGGCCATTAGCGACTTAGTGAGACCCTGTTTCAAAATAAAAAATAAAATAGGGCTGGGAGTGTAGCTCAGAGGTAGAACACCCCTGGGTTCCATCTCCAGCACCACACATACACACACACACACACAAAGTTAAAAATAAAGTTAAAGCTGGGCGTAGTAACACACGCTTTTAATCCCAGTATTTGGGAGGCTGAGACAGGAGGATCACTAGTTTGAGGCCAGCTTCAGCAACTTAGTGAGACCCTCACCAACTTAATAGGACCCTGTTTCGAAATAAAAAAATAAAATAGGTCTGGGAAACACCAGCTTAGAAATAGAACATCCCTGGGTTCAATCCCCAGTACCACACACACAAAAAAAGATTTTTTTAAAACAAAAAATAAAGTTCATTATTAATTATTTAAATCATTCCTAAAACTGATTTGAACTATTAAGCTGTGTGTATTTCTACCTCAGCTCTGATAGCTCATTAATACAGCATCCCAAATGCTGCCTTTGGCCTTGTAGCGCCTCAAGACCTGAAGGGCTAGGAAATTCCCATAATTAAGAAGAGAGTTCCCCTTTCTGGAAGCCTGTCCCACTAGAATCATTTGGGGCTTGTTTGGCTCTGTCATAGATCGGTGTTCTGGATTTGAATTTCCTGCTCTTGATGCTGCCAATTTGTGAAGCTGCCTCTTCACATTAAAGCACCAAGTAGAAGATTAACAAGTACAGAGATAGCAAATTGGGTTCTTATAAAACTGGCACATTTAACAGGAATTATCATGATAGGCTTAACAGTACAGTGATTACGTGGGCGAAGCCCAGTGCCTTACAACTTCTAATTTGTGAACCAAATGTGTCCTAACTTCTTAGTGCTAACCTAATGTTCTTGAAGTAGAAATTTTCTAATCTAAAAGGAGAACTCAGACTTGAATTTAATTGGTTCCTGTCTTCTTTATAAACTGCCTGCTTCCCTTATGGAATAAATACCCTTTTCTGCTCAAAATGCAGTTTTAATTTTTGAACCAACATAATGGATTTTTTCTGATAATTTATCAGCAAATGTCTCTCATTTTCTATTAGTTAACAAAGAAAGAACATTCTTCCTAACTTAACAAGCATATGTTTAATTACAAGGGATTCTTCCCATTCCTTTTTTTTTTTTTTTTGGCACGCTACACCCCCAGCCCTTTTTTTTTTTTTTCAGTACTGCGGATTGAACCCAGGGGTGTTTTACCTCCGAGCTACACCCCCGGCCCTATTTTTTTTATACTTTATTTTGAAATCAAGTCTCACAAAGTTGCGGAGGACCTCACTAAGTAGCTGAGGCTGGCCATGAACCTGGATCCTCCGGTCTCCGCCTTCCAAGTACTGGGATTACAAGTGTGTGCCACCACACTCGGCTCCCCCAGTCTTTTTTATCTTTCATTTTTTAAACAGGGTCTCACTAGATTGCAGAGAGTCTTGCTACATTGCTGAGGTTGTCCTTGAACCTTCTCCTGGCTCAACCTCCCAAGTACTGGGATTACAGGCATGCGCCACTGTACCCAGCTTCTTCCCATTCTTAATGAAAATTTTTTAGTGGCTATTACAGTTTCCTTTCTTAATCCTTAAGAGTTGCTATTACAATTGATTTTTTCTATTTCTTCTAAGAATAATCTCTAGATATTACCGTACCTCTAGAAATTATCTTTCTACCCCAACCTCACAAAAAGGAGTATCTTCCAGAAAACTTGTCCTATTATTCCAAACCTATTATGATCATTGTTACTCACCATTTATATCACTTCTCCTTATATGGATATTCATTTTAATTAATGTGTGTGTGTGTGTGTGTGTGTGTGTGTGTATGTGTGTGTGTGTGTGTTTTCTGAGGATTGAACCCAGGGGCATTCTACCTCTGAGCTACACCGCCAGCCCTATTTTATCTTTTATTTTGAAACAAGGTCTTGCTAAATGCTGAGGGCCTTGCTAAGTTGCTGAGGCTGTCTACAAACCTGCCGTACTCCTGTCTCAACCCCCAAGTACTAGGATTACAAACATGTGCCACCATGCCCAGCTGAATATATTTTAATTTAATCAATAATATTATAATTGCTTATTTCACTCACTTTCTTAGATTTTTTTTCAAATGTTCTTTATACTAGCTTGTTAACTTACAGGCTGAAACCATACTTTTTCTTTATCTGACTCCATACTGCCAGAACACCCAGTGAGACTAAAGAAGAGCCAAACAATGGCTATGTATAATATGCAGTTTTGTTTCATACATGAATAGACACCCAGAAAATATTTGTAGTTGAGGAACTTATCCTACCTTTGAAGAAATTAGTATATGCCCTAAGCTTTTTTTGTTATCTTAGTATGATTAACTGTCACTATTCCTTAATCTACAACTCTAAAACTTTTTCTCACTATCCTACTGTCATCTTCACTCATCTTAAAATGATACAGCTTGCAGTTGGTATAACAGATGAAACCGAAAACTAATTAGCAGCTGTTGTCCATCTGTGTGTTTATATTAAATATTTTAAAATAAAAACGCGTTTGCATTCTGAACACTCTGCCTGAAATTTATAAATCCTAAACTTGGGTAAAGGCTTTGAATTTTGCAGCAGAGTTCGTGGTAAAGCAAGAAGAATTTTATGCCAGAATCAGGATTATAGTCATTTAAGACAGATGTAAATTTTAAAAAGCAAAAGAGTCTTAATGAAGTAGACCCCCACTCAATCAGAATTGCTGATTTACAGAGCAAAAAGATGGCATACCCTCTAGATAGTTCATTCTTTCTTCACAGAAACTGTTTAGTACTTACAGTTTTGATGAAGCCACATTTATTATCTGATAGATTTATTTTAAGATATACTTCTTTCTCTTTTTTCTATTAAGTTTATGCTTCTTTGACATGTGATTAAGTTAGAACTCTAGGGAGAGTGTTGCTGTTACTGATAGCCGTCTCCCAAATTAAAGATGAACAACCATAGCTTTAGGAAGAAAAAATACTTGTTTGATTTGTTTGTTTGTTTTTCCACTTGTCAAATAATCAAATTTTCCTGATGTTTCAAAAGTGAGAAAAGTATGATCTACAAGATAGTATCATATTACAATGCTCAAATCAGTTTCTTCCTCTATGCTTCAGTCTAGATGAAGAGAAAATAGTTTATGTAACTTTCATTATTTCCACAGACTTACAATATCTTAAAAGAAACTTCAGATGTTAGTTTGTCCAATCTTTACTCAGTGGGGGTATTAAGAAAAATCTCTTCCAGCTACCCATCATGATTTTGTTTTAATTATTTTACTAGAAGACATCTTATTGCCTCATGAGATAGCACATTCTCTTGTTGGATAACTATAATAGTAAGAATGTTTTTCCATAACACTGAGCCAAAGTCTTTCTCCCTATTTCTTCCATCTGTTAGTCCTAATTCTGCCCTCTGAAGCAATACTAAATAAGTTGACTCCCTCTTCTACATGATGGCCTCTCAGATATTTGAATACACAAACCTGTTTCACCTTAGTTCCTTCTCAAAGAAGGTACTATTTATGATTATACATATATTATTTTTCATAAAATCATTAAAGTTGCAATAACTAACTACTATTTATTCCCAAAGCTACATGGAGAGGTTGACTTGAAATCAGGGTTCATTAAAAAAAAAAGAAATCAGGGTTCACTCAGCACATTTGCTGAGTGCCTACAAAATGCCGGGACTTGGCAGGGCAGTCATCAAGTGTAGATGAAAGAGACCCTGTCTTGTGAGATGGTTATATATTGGTGGATCATCTTTATAGATTTACTTTTTATCATAATTTATTGCCTCTTTTTATCCTTTTTTGTTCTTTTAACTAAAATCCTATTTTGACATTAACATCGACACTCCTGGTTCTTTGCTTATTTACATTTGCCTGGTGACTTTTTGCCCTACCTATTATTTTCAGTCTTTCATTTCTTTAAATGTGTCTCATATAAATAGAATTAAAATGGGGTTTTAACTTAAGTTCAGTCTTGCATCTGCCTTAAGTTACTGTAACTCTGATTCTGGCATAAAATTCTTTTGGCTTTGCCAGGAAGGTTGCTGTAAATGATTCCTGTAATGTTTTTTTACTTCCATCTTACTTTTTATTTCTTATTTATACAACTTAATTATTTCTACCTTCTTATTAGAGCCCAGTACTGTTTGCTGTCTTTTATCCACTTACTATTTTGGAAGTCATGCTCTACTTTCCAGTTCCCCTCATGTTTTCTTTCCAATTATTGTACTTAGAACCAAATATAAATGTATTCACTGTGATATAAGAAGATCCTAACTATATCCCTCCTACAGGACATTCTCATTTCTCCACCCATCCCCTGCACCAATAAGATGAGATCTTTGGAATGCTTTTACATTCCCATCTCCCTCCAACCCCTCAACTTTTAGATAATTCTGAGAAATGCTTTAATTAAATGCTTGAAAATGGTTTTAATTCTAGACTGTTACTAAGTGTTCTTTTATAGTAAATCTCTATATCTATAACTTCAGGAATTCATATTTTACACATAATTATAACTCCTCAGCTTATTCAATCATTATCCATTTAAGATTTAGCTATGTATTTTTATAAATGAGTCTGTGTGTGTGTGTGTGTGTGTGTGTGTGTGTGTGTGTGTGTGTGTCACTACTGAGATTTCCTCTTGAGATTTTTGTTATAATTCACTTTTTCATTTACAGTCACTTTTCCAGAACATTACCTGGTGATATGTTATCTGAATGTGTGCATTTTCACAAATATCATTCTTTTCTCCTGACTGGTGAGTGGTGCCTGGCTAGTCATAGAATTTGGCTGTTGCACACCTTTCTTATATATATATATATATATTAATTTATTGGTGCATTGTAGTTATATATTTTGATAAGTGTCAGGGTATCAGAAGCATGCATACATACATTACTCATTTAGCCCTCCCTCAAATCCCACCCTATTCCCTCCCCATTCCCTCCTTTTCGTGCTCAGTATAGTGATTAACTAAAAATATGGAACGCTTCACAAATTTGCGTGTCATCCTTGTGCAGGGGCATGCTAATCTTCTCTGTATCATTCCAGTTTTAGCATATGTGCTGCCGAGGCGAGCACTGCACACCTTTCTTCTAAGAGAGATGTTGATGTTAACTTACTGTTTTCTGGCTTTTTGTATTTTGGGTAAGAAATCCAAGACCAATATAATTTTTCCTTTGTTAGCAACCAATCTTTCTGTCTGACAGCATGTAAGATTTTGAAATTACCCTTGAAATTACAAAATTTTACCAGAACATGCCTTAGTTTATGTTTTTTCATCAATCTTGCCTCGACCCAGTAAACCTTTTCAATCTCCAAGCCCAGCTTTTTCCAAATAAATGAAATTTTCCTCTATTTCTCCCTTCCTTTTTCTCCTTATGGAATTCCTATTGGTTTTCTGCCAGTTTCATACTCTGTCCTCCAAGTTTCTTATAATTTTCTGCATGGCTTCCATTGTTTTGTATTTTTGTACAATCCTTGAAGATATTTCTACCACTTGATCTTCCAGGCCACTAATTGAATTTTTGACAGAGACTATATTCATCTTCATTTACTCAATTTGAAAATCATGGTTTTTGTTTTAGAACACCTTTTAAGTGTTATGATTAAATATCCATTCATGTTTTGTGTGTTATTGTTGTTATCATTGCTTTTGTAAAAATTATGTACTCTCATATCCTCATTTTACAGATAAAGAAAACAGTTAATTACCATCTCACAGCACTTTTATTTCATTAGGAGCTGTCCTAAATATTGTGCTCATTCAGCCACCCTTCAGTTTCTGCCTTCTGAAATTCCTGTTATTTTCCTTTGCTTATTGAGAGTCCTGTTCACCCTCAGAGCTCAAGAAGCTGCTAGGGCACTTTGGACCTGATGGGCATGGAGTTGTAGTAGAAAAGGGGTTACAAGTTGTAAAAGAAATGGAAGCTTCAACCCTGAATTGGCAAAGCACCAATCACAAGCTGTGCCAGTCTTCTGTTGAAGAATAAATAAAGCCCTTGTTGTGAGGTAGCATCCCAATCAAGACCAATCAGACCACCAAAGGCGTTAATTGAGAGCCTTTATTGCTGATCGATCAGAACTACACAGAGTGCGAATGCCAGGTGCAGTGCCCAACTGCCTCAGAGCCCTCCTTATATACAGGAGAGCCACAATCCAGAGGTGTATAGTTTGGTTTCCCATAGCAGATTCCCATGGCAGGGGTCCCGACGGTTACTTCCAGCAGTAGAGTAAGCAAGCAGAATGAGTATACAAAAGCAAGAACATACGCTGTTAGCAATGACAATGCAACAATAACAGTAACACATTGTTGTTACCCATTACCCTGCCAACATCCTGGTTTGATTTTTTCATGGCCAACTTCCCTGTTTTAGGGCCAGGTTGGGGTCAGTGTGAGTAACAATATGGAGTCACTTTAGCTGACAACGTTTTAGCTATCGAGCTTTAACTACACATCATCATAGCCTCTTGCTTCCTGGACTGTTTAGTTGTAAAGGCTGTAATTCCCCAGCCTTTACATATATGGCAGTCTCAATATTTTAAGTAGACTTCTGGGTCAACTTTTAAGGCTTTTAACGCTAACTTTTAAGGCTGAGACTGGAGGATCCGGGTTTGCGGCCAGCCTCAGCTACTTAGTGAGGCCCTCCGCAACTTAGCAAGACCCCATTTCAAAATAAAGAATAAAAAATAGGGCCGGGGTGTAGCTTGGAGGTAAAATGCCCCTGGGTTCAATCCCCGGTACCGCAAAAAAAAAAAAAGTGGTAACTTTGTGCTTCAGCTGGATCCCAAAAAGCCTCAACTGCTTAGACTTCATGAATATGATTTATGGAAAGGACCTTGGCCAGACATCTCATTTTACAGATAAAGAAAACAGAACCCCTTCTTCCCCTCCCCTTCCACCAAAAAAGTTAGTTTTCCAAGTTCATCTACGTAGTTGGCAATAAAATACAGAGGTAAAACTGGATTCTGCTGTCTTCTGTCACCTAATATTTACATTCTTAGCAGTTAGTACTAAAGCAACTCTCTTGTAGAATGTTTCATATAATATGGTACACTCAGAGAACAATAATAATTCAAGTGAAATGAGTAGAAACTGTAAGTAAATCAAGATTAATAATAGTATTAGAATTATCTTAAGAAATAGTTAATTACCATCCAAATTTAATTAAAACCACCATTGTTAATGAAAAAGATTTAAATAGTATCAGAATATCCCTTTAAGATTTGCTGCTATTTGAGAAAAGGGAAACTATTTGTGTATACCTAGAAAACTTAATCTCATTAATCCAATATCCCATCTATTGGCAATAGTGAGAAAATATTTCAAATGTTAAAAGTTAAGAATTAAGCTGGGAGTGGTGGTGCACACCTGTAATCCCAGTGCTTGGGAGACTGAGACAGGAGGATCACAAGTTTGGGGACAGTCTCAGCAATGTAGTGAGTCTCTCAGCAGCATAGTGAGACCCTCTTTCAAAACAAAAAATAAAAAGGGCTGGAGGTGCAGCTCAGAGGTAGAATGCCCCTGGGTTCAATCCCATACTGGATGGAGGGACGGATAGAAGGAAGGAAGGAAGGAAATATTTGGCATACACAAATTAGATTTATATATTTAGGTAAATAATTTTGTCTGAAGGTATATTATGTATAAAAAAGTGTCTTTCACAGTATGAGAATTACTATCATTTAAAAGAATAATAGAAAACACAGGGTAACCAGGCATTATGGCTCACACTTGTAATCCCAGTACTTGGGAGGCTGAGACAGAAGGTTAGCAAGTTCGCAACCAGCCTCAGCTACTTAGTGAGGCCCTCCGCAACTTAGTGAGACCCTGTTTCAAAATAAAGAATAAAAAATAGGGCTGGGGGTATGGCTCAGAGATAGAATGCCCCTGGGTTCAATCCCCAGTTACAAAAATAAAAACAAAAAAAAACTCCACAGAGTGACCTTGAATCTCTTAGTAGCTCTGTGAACTTCAGAGTCCCCCTTATCCTGCCTACCTCATAGCACTGTGAGACTAACACATAGGCATGAAAATACATTGTACTTTTAAAATGTGAGCATTACTGTCATTAATTTTGGTTCTTAAGTATCAATTGATCTTACATATAGGAGGTCATGTTTTAAATATAAGGTCAGACTATGTTTTGCAGTTTTATTCTCATATCCTGAGAAAATTAAAGTACTTTGCTGTCTTTATTTAATACAACTAAGAAAATCACGAACTGTTTTCTTTCTACTTAATATCTATGATTATAATCTTCATTTCCTATCTCCTCTGATCATTATTCAGAGTAATCTCTTAATCTTAGAAAACAAACTAGGTTTTTATTTGTTTAAAGTAAAAAAAAAGCCCAAGGGAACAAAGTAAATATGGTGAAATATTAGTATTTGTCAAATTGAGTGACAAATACATGGATGTTCGTTATACTATTATCTTATGTTGGAAATGTTTTATAAATTAAAATGAGTTTTTAAAAAGAAAGTGAATTTATAACTTGTGAACAAGCCTTGTTTTGTTTTGTTTTGTTTTGTTTTGTAGTAATGGGTATTGAACCCAGGGGCATTCTGCCTCTGAGTTACACCCTAGCCCTTTTTGTTGTTTGTTTGTTTGTTTGTTTGTTTGTTTGTTTGTTTGTTTAGTGTGTGTGTGTGTTTTACTGGGGATTGAACCCTGGGGCATTCTACCTCCAAGCTACACCCCAAACCCTATTTTATTTTTATTTGGAAACAGGGTCTCACTAGGTTGATTAGAGTCTCACTGTTTGCTGAGGCTGTCCTCAAACCTGCAATCCTCTTGTCTCAGCCTCCCAAGTACTGGGATTACAGATGTGTGCCACCACGCCCAACTTATTTTTTGTTTTGAAATGGAGTCTCACTAGATTGCTTAGAGTCTTGCTAAGTCGCTGAGGATGGCCTCGAACCTGCAATCCACCTATCTCAACTTCTCAAGTACTGGAATTATAGGCCTATTCCATCACTCCTGGCTACAAGCCCTTAATTTATGCTTAACTGAAATCTTAGTTTCCATCTCAATTTAGGATTCAGAATTGTGTTCATTCTTTCCCCAAAACTATACTAACACATCCAAACCCACAGTCTTCTGCTGGTCATCACAGACAAACCCCTACCTATGGCCTCAGCATCCACTGTTTTTTATTCTTTTTCACAAGGTTCCAATCTTATGAGAATCTTCCATTTATTACATATAATATGCCTGAAAAACAGAAACTACACAGTCACTTCTGATTAGGCAAGGAAGGGAACAGACACGTAAATGAGGATCTAGGGGTTGTAGTTCCAGCCAGTTCCACCATTTACTGCTTTGCCTAGACTTTAATATGCTACTTTGCCTCTCTAAATACCACTTTCCTTTTCTATAAAATAGTCAAAATAATACCTATTCAGTGTACCTCACAGACTTACCATGAGGTAATAAATGGAGATCTAGCATGCAACAAAAATGAAGCTATAGATCTTCTGGCTGGTTTCATACTGAATCTCTAACAAGCCATGATTTTCGACCAGATCCTCAGACAATAGAAGTGTGCCAAAGAAAGTAGAGCCAAAGAGAGGGGCAAAGGAGGACCCAAATGACAGGCCCAGCTGTGACGCTTGACAAGATGACCTTTCTAACTTGAGATTTAATGATTTTATTAATCTAGTAGCCACAGAGTAGAACGTAGCATTAATAAGCATATTCCTTTGTAAGGATTTTGGACAAAATCCTTCTAATTTAATTCTACAAATTAGAAAATTTCATGTGGACAGTTGAAGACTCCACAGTTTTACAAAATAGGAAAAAGTTTTCCTATATAACATGAAAATAGTGAATAAGAAAAAAAATCACTGAGAAGTATGTTTATTTGCAGCCATCAGCTAGCCAAGACTCTACCCATCTACAAACATTATACCATGATGATGCGCGTATCATTGCTGCTTTGTTTCTAATGGCCTTACAGTAATCCTATAGATCAGCATTTGTTCTAAGTTACATACTGTAAGTTTGGTGAAATTAGCTAATGTCTCTTTGTACTAGCACAAAACTTAATTTTGTTGATAATATTTATTATCCAGTTACCTGAACCACATTCTACGTATGCTGTGTTTGTGATACTTTCCCCACTTACTTCATAAGTTAGCCATTTGTCTCAGCTCAATGATAATATGACCCAGCAAGGCAAGGAGTTCAGAACTCTGGATACCAGGAACCTATCACATGCATATCATATAGTATTTTCACACAACAGAGCAACTTTACTGTCTTTTTCCCTAAAGCAAAATGAAAAGGATTAATGAGAAATCTGTTTAAAATACTTAGTTCAAAAATACTTTAAATATACCCATTATTTAATATTATCCTTCTTAGATATTTGCCAAACCAGTTTAAGTTTGAAGCCCATGTCAAGGATTTTTTTAAGGTTTTTATTTTACATACAGATTCTACTTTCAGTAAATATCTGGGCAGTTTTGTGGCTGCATAAGCAATTAACAGAATGACAACAAAGGATCCCTACCTTGGTAGGATGAACCTCACGTGAGCCATTTTAAAACTTTTACTTTTGTCCCTTCCTGGGAGGTTGTATACCAGAGCCAGAACAACTCCAGCACCCTCATGGACAAGGACAGTGCTAGAGGAAAAGGACATTTTACCTAGATCCTGTAAGAGAGTCTAATAGTAAATGAAACTCTTCAAGCTGGAAACGGCCTACCTTGCCACTTGGACCCTTCACATTGTACCTCTGTAAATGTATTTAAGTCCCAATCTATGATTTGTGTCCATGTTAGTCATGGATATTCTCCAGAATAAAAACTGCCCAGCATGCTAAAATTGTACTTTTCCAGGTTGTTGGGTACATTTGTGCAATTAACTTATATCAGTTCAACAGCAATAGCAATGGCAACAACTGTTCTTTCTTTAAAATTTAGCTTGTTCAAGGTAATATTACAGGTGTTTTATATGCATTGATCCTCATAATAATTATATTGTTCTTACTTCATTTATTTATTTATTCATTTATTCATTCATTTAGTGGTACTAGGGATTGAACCTAGGGGCATTCTACCTTCAAGCTAAACCCCCAGCCCTTTGATTTTATAATTTTATTTTTCTCTTATGAAACTGGGTCTTGCTAGGTTGCTAAGAGTCTCCCTACTTTGCTAAGGCTGATCTTGAACCTATTGTTTCAGCCTCTCAAGTACTGGAATTACAGGCATGTGCCACCATGCCTGGCTATCCTTATGTTTTTGTTGTTGTTGTTGCTGTTGTTTTGCTTGTTATGTTTTGTTTTTATGGTACTGGGGATTGAGCCCAGGGGCATTTTACCTCCAAGCTAAACCCCTATCCCTATTTTATTTTTATTTTGAAACAGACTCTCACTAGATTGATGAGAGTCTCAGTACTTGCTGAGGCTGTCCTTGAACCTGCAAATATTCCAGTCTCAGCCTCCCAAATACTGTGATTATAGGAGTGCACCACCACGCCTAGCTTTTGGGCTATCCTTTCTTTACAGATGGAAAACTGTAAAACAGATGAGACAGTGTAGGGTTATCTCATGGAACCTGAGAGCAAGAATACAGCTCAGCCTAAAAGGGATTGAAAGCAGTGACTAGAATATCAGAAGCCAGGATTACTCCCTTTTGCATGTTCATGTTGATGTCCATGGGGAAAATGGAAAAGAAGAGTTAAGTAGTATAAAGGGAAATACCTCTCTCCTCCATAGGTAAGAAATTCTCAGAAAACAAGAGTGTGGGATGAACATATATACTCCTCAAAGTCACCTTGTCTATATTCCATCAGTTGAAAGGAAATGCCAAGTGCAGGTCACCTTGCTTAGTATCTTTATACAGATTTAAAGTAGTGACTAAACAGTCCCATTAAGCTACTCCCTGCCACAACATTCCTCTTAAGTTCTGATGCATGGCATTTTGTTTATTCTCACTTGATCAATCCCAAGATAGGCCTTTGCAACCCCCAACATGCAAAGAATGAGGACCTTGCTCTCTTTCCATGGCCTTTGATATATGCCATCAGCAGGCCTGGTTCACTTACCTTTTCAGCTGACAGTCAGGAATATGCCTAATATCAATCCCTAACATTCATCCCGTCCTTCCCCCTCTCAGTTTCTGCCTTCTTTGTCCGTTTTTTCTCTACCCTTCCTTTTCCAAATAAATACTGGCTCTTATATTTCTAGAGATCCCCCTCTATTTCCTATTAGATGAACTCCATATTCATGAACTTGAGGGCCTCCCAAAATCATGCCTCATCCTACCTATCCCAGTCATTTCCAGTCAGGTTCTTTACTCTAGCCAGACCATTGTTCATAGTGATCTAGAAAACACTACAGGCTTAATCACTATTCCAGCTTTTGCTAGGGCAGATCCTCTTGCTTACAAAACGTTTTCCTATTCCTGTCCACCTATCAAAATCCAGCTCATTTCTCAAGGCCTCACTTAAGTCATTCCCTCTGAAGAGTCTTATGCGATATGTGATATTTTCAACACCTAGGGTGACCAATTGTCCTGGTTTACCTGGAATTTCCAAGTCCATATGACTTTTCAAAACTAAAACTGGGATATTCCTAGACAAACCAAAAAAGTTAGACATCCTACACCACCTCACTGTCTCCCATCCATTATATTGCCTTGTTAGAATAAAAAGCCCTATAAAAAAGTACCAGTAGTCACTACTTCAGCACTTACAAGGTTCTTTTTCCACAATAAGATGTATGTTTCTATTGGGTAGAGACCGTGTGTGTGTGTGTGTGTGTGTGTGTGTGTGTGTGTGTGTGTTACTGGGGATTGAACCCAGAGGCATTCTACTTCTGAGCTACACCCCTATCCCTATTTTTCATTTTTATTTTGAAACAAGGTCTCGCTGAGTTGACAAGAGTCTCACTACTTGCTGAGGCTGTCCTCCAACCTGTGATCCTCCTGTCTCAGCCTTCCAAGTACTAGGATTACAGGTTTGCCCCACCATGCCCAGCGGGCAGAGAGACCCTTTTAATTCCCAATTCAAAATTAATATATCGTTGTACTCATAGTAATGCCTACTTAGTGAATAAAATGGGTTAGTTTTAAGTTAACACTGTGTGTAGAATATTTCCCTGTATGTTAATTGATTTGTCTCTATTTTTTCCAGCCCAGACGACTTACTCAATGCCTTGAATGAGGGTATCAGTCGTGCTGACGTCATCATCACGTCAGGGGGTGTGTCCATGGGGGAAAAGGTATGGAAACACTGGGCTCGTGAGATTTCTCCACTTTACTGCCCTTGCATATGGTCAGTTAACTGTGGTCTGGAAGGCATCTGGTGTTCATAACCAGGCTCCCACAAAACTGAAAACCATGGGGCTTCAGAATTACTGGTCTCTCTAAAAAGAGTGCAGTGCAGGTAGCTCAGGGAGCTTACCTCATGAGCAGCCTGGACAATCCCACAACCTGCAGAATGGTTTATGTTGTTGCCCTGGAGACTTCTGGTTTGATTTTCATTTGCTTTTACTACATTAGGACTTCCTTTATATGTGTTATTTATGCCCAAGGCAAAGCTCCAAGATCTTCCCTCATACTTAAAAAAAATTTTTTTTGAGGTGCTCAGGATCAAAACCAGGGCCCATGCATACTAGGCCAGCACTGTACCACTAAACCACATCCCCAGCCCTCCACTTAAAGTTAAACATGACCTTCAAGAGCCAGCCATCTCACCTGCCACTTTTACAGACTGATCCTTTAGCTCCTCTTCTCCATAGTGGAAGACAGGATTAGTCACTCTTTTTGCCCTTCTTTATAAAAAATAAATAAATAATAATAATGACTATATGTACATATACACAAATATGTATGATTTTTAGGACCAAATATCTCTGAATACGATATATGCATAGTCGTATAAAAATCCCAGTTTGAATATTTCAGTATCATTAAGTTTATCTTTTTTCCTTCCTTCCTTTTTTTTTTTTTGGTACTAGGGATTGAATACAGGGGGATTCTACTTCCGGGTTATACCTCCAGCCCATTTTATTTTTTATTTTGGAATAGGGTCCCACTTTTGCTGAGGCTGGCCTCAAATCTGTGATCCTCCTATCTCAGCCTCCCAAGTACTAGGATTATAGGCATGTGCCACCACACCCAGCTAGTTTATATTTCTTAATGAAATATATTAGCTCATGATTTATTGGATCCATTAAATAATGGTCCTTCCTCCCTGTCTCCAATATGGGGGAATTGAACCCGGGGCCTCCCATGTGTTAGGCACCAAGCTACAGCCCCCCCCACCCTTTTTTTTATTTACTTATTTTTTAAATAGAGTTTTGCTAGGTTGCTGACAGTCTCGCTAGGTTGCTGGGGCTGGTCTTGAACTTGCAGTCCTCATATCTTAGCCTCCCAAATACTGGGATTAAAGATGTGCCCTTTTTACTTTGAGACAGGGTCTAAGTTGCCCAGGTCAGCCACCGATTTGTGATCCTCCTGCCTCAACATCCCGAGTAGCTGGGACTAAAGATGTACACCATCATGCCTTGTCTGAATAATGTTATTAGAGTAAAAATTATTTTGGGGGGATCCCCCATTTGGTACTGTTTCACTCCCCTGTCTAGCTATAAACTGCCTAAATTCATAACCTGATTCTTTGGGGAGTGAACTATATTGGCTCTGAGAGTAAATGTCAGAATCAATAGCCTAAACAGAGAATGCCTTCCTACCATTCACAAATTTAAGTTTTAAAGTGTTTGAGAATAGAACTTGTTACCCAAGACCTTAGAAGAAAAAGAATCTCAGTCCAAGACTACCATCTCAGATTACATCCAGGAATGAAAATGTTGAAGCGTGGGTAGGTATTGTTTTGTGGGTTTTTTGTTGTTGTTGTTTTTGCGGTACCGGGGATTGAACCCAGGGGCATTCTACCTCCGAGCTACACCCCCAGCCCTATTTTTTATTCTTTTTATTTTCAAACAGGGTCTCCCTAAGTTGTGGAGGGCCTCACTAAGTAGCTGAGGCTGGCTGTGAACCGGGATCCTCCAGTCTCAGCCTCCCAAGTACTGGGATTATAAGCTTGCACCACCATGCCCGGCTTGGTAGGTATTCTTATAACAGATAGATGGTTGGGTTAGTCTTTCCTCAATGTCTCCCAGAAGTATTTAGCCCCAGGAAAAGCAAATTGCTGCAGACCTCTGCTAAGATTGCAAAAGCTGAGGGCTGAGGTCTGTGCTAAAGTAGAGTTATAAGAAATCATTTGCACCAGGTGTGGTGGTGCACGCCTGTAATCCCAGTACTTGGGAGCCTGAGACAGGAAGATCACAGGTTTGAGGACAGCCTCATCAATTACTGAGACTCTCATCAACCTAGTAAGACCCTGTTTCAAAATTAAAATAAATAGGGCTAGTGTTATAGCTCAGAGGTAGAATGTCCCTGGGTTCAATAACCAGTACCACAAAAAGAGAAAGAATTTGCAACATGTCTATTTTCATTACCATCAGATTGCTCTCAATATGACAAGAGAACACCCTGAAGTCAAGACTATTTAAATGTTTAATTTGTTATTTCTGGGGATTGTTTCATGCAGAATTTATCTTAACCCATAATGAATGTAATCATGAGATAATACCTATTTGATAGACCTAATGTTTGTCTTTTCTAGTACTTCTAGAAAGGCAAGAAGCTTATAGCACACACAGGCTTGGCAGTTGTGGCTCAAAGGGACAAAACACTTCTGAACCTAACCTTCTTTATTAGTGCTAACAAAGATATCAGTTCTCCTAGAGATAATGAAGCATATTGGTTTTATTTATTTTACATTCTATGTGGTAAGATACTTACACTATACCTTCAATTTACTAGGAAAGATTTTAGGACCTGGCATGCCAAAGTATTCCCCAGGAGCTCATTATTGTCCTTCTTACCTCCTGGACTGAGAATGAGATGATAAGGAACCAAGAAGAAAGAAAATATACACACAACAAACTTCTGCCAGCCAACCAGTTATATTTCCAAAAAGAATTTCAATGTACTAAAGCAGCATAAAGAAAGAAAAGCACAAAAGATAGAACATCTGCTTCAGCCAGGAGCTGAGCCTGAAAACCAGTCACATGAATGACAGGGAGATCAAGGAAAGATCCAGAGGCAGACATGAATCTTTTTTTTAATATATTCACTTATTTGTGCATTGTAGTTATACATTTTGATAAGTGTCAGGGTATCAGAAGCATGCATGCACACATTGCTCATTTAACCCTCCCTCAGATCCCACTCTGTTCCCTCCCCCTTCCCTCCTTTTCGTGATTGACTTCAGCATAGTGATTGACTCTGATAAATTTGTGCATATACATCATGTGCATGTATATGCATGAACACACAATCCCCCCTCCCATCTCCCTCAGTTAGGTACCCTTTTTGCTCATCTAAAGTTTTCTCCTTTGTCTGGAGTCCCTTCTAAGTCCCATTCTCCCTAGCTTCCACATATTAGGGACAACATCGAATTTTCACTCTTTGTGACTGACTAATCTCGCTTAGCATAATGTTCGTGGTTCCCTCCAGTTCCCTGTAAATGATGTAATTTTGTTCTTCTTTATGGCTGCATAAAATTCCATTGTGTACATATCTCATAGTTTTGTAATCCATTTATCAGGTGATGGGCATCTTGGCTGGTTCCAAAGTTTGGCAATTGTGAATTGTGCAGCTATAAACATAGATACACATGCATTAGTCTGGTAGTTTGGTTTCGGTCCTTTTGGGTAGATGCCTAGAAGTGGTATTGCTGGGTCATATGGTAGGTTCATTCCCATTCTTCTGAGGATTCTCCACACTGTTTTCCAAAGTGGTTGCACTAATTTGCAATCCCACCAACAGTGTATTAGAGTTCCTACTTTTCCACATCCTCGCCAGCATTTATTGTTGTTTGTGTTTTTAATGATTACCATTCTAATTGGGGTTAGGTGAAATCTCAGGGTAGTTTTGATTTGCATTTCTCTGATTGCTAATGATGTTGAACATTTTTTCATACATTTATTGGCCATTTGTGTTTCTTCTGTGAAGTGTCTATTTAGTTCACTTGCCCATTTTTTGATTGGGTTATTTTTTTTTTAGTGGTGATTTTTTTAAGTTCTCTGTTTGTTCTAGATATTAGTCCTCTATCAGGGGAGGAGCTGGCAAAAATCTTCTCCCATTCTGTCGGCTCTCTGTTGAGGTTCTTGATTGTTTCCTTTGCTGCACAAAAGCTCTTCAGTTTAATGCAATCCTACGTATTGATCCTCATTTTAATTTCCTGTGCCTTTGCAGTCTTGTTGAGGAAGTCTTTACCTGTGCCTATGTGTTGAAGTGTTGGGCCTATGGCCTCTTCAAGTAGCTGCAATATCTCTGGTCTGATTTCTAGTTCTTTAATCCATCTTGAATTGACTCTTGTATAAGGTGAGAAAGTAGGGTTTATTTCTATTTTTCTGCATATGGTTAGCCAGTTTTGCCAGCACCATTTGTTGAAGAGGCTCTTTTTTCCAGTGGATGTTTTTAGCCCCTTTGTCAAAAATCAATTGACTGTAGGTGTGTTGATTTGTTTCGGAGTCTTCTATTCTGCTCCATTGGTCTGTGTGTCTGCTTTTGTGCCAATACCATGCTGTTTTTATTACTATGGCTTTGTAGTATAGTTTGAAGTCGGGTATTGTGATGCCTCCTGCATGGTTCTTGTTGCTGAGAACTACTTTAGCTATTCTGAGTTTTTTGTTGTTCCAAATGAATTTAAAGACAGATTTTTCTATGTCAGTGAAGAATGACTTTGGTAATTTAATGGATATTGCATTGAATCTGTAGATAACTTTTGGAAGAATAGTCATTTTGATGATATTTATTCTGCCTACACAAGAGCATGGGAGATCTTTCTATCTTCTAAGATCTTCTTCAATTTCTTTTTTCAATGTCTTAAAATTTTCCTTGTAGAGGTATTTTACCTCTTTGGTTAGGTTTATTCCAAGTATTTTATTGTTTGGGGGGGGATATCGTGAGTGGAAATGTCTTCTGGATTTCTTTTTCAGTGGATTTTTGGTTGGCATACAGAAAAACTTCTGATTTTTTAAGATTAGTTTTGTATCCAGACACTTTGCTGAATTTTTTGATCAGTTCTATGAGCTTTTGGTTGAGTTTGGTGGATCTTCTAAGTATAATATCATGTCATCTGCAAATAGAGATAGTTTCAGTTCCTCTTTTCCTACTCCATTTATTTCCTTCTCTTGCCTTATTGCTCTGGCTAGAGTCTCGAGTACTATATTGAAAAGGAGTGGTAACAGTGGACATCCTTGTCTTTTTCCTGTTTTTAAGGGGAACTCTCGAAGTTTTTCCCCATTCACTATGATGTTGGCTGTGGGCCTATTGCATATTGCCTTTATGATGTTGAGGTATGGTCCTTCTATTCCGAATCTCTGAAGAGTTCTTATCATGAATGGGTGTTGGATTTTGTCAAATGTTTTTTCAGCATCTATTGAAATGATCATGTGATTTTTGTCTTTAGTTCTGTTTATTTGGTGAATTACATGGATTGTTTTTCGTATTTTGAACCAAACTTACATCCCTGGGATGAACCCGACCTGGTCATGATGTATGATTTTCGTGAGTTGGGTTTGAATGCGCGTTGTTAGTATTTTGTTTAGAAGTTTTATGTCTAAGTTCATCAACGATATAGGTCTGTAGTTTTCTTTTCTTGAGTTGTCTTTATTTGGTTTTGGTATCAATGTGATGTTGGCTTCATAGAATGTATTTGGGAGAGTCCCGTTTCTTTCTATTTCACGGAATAGATTGAGGAGCATTGGGATTAGTTCTTCTATAAAGGTTTTATAAAATTCACCTGGGAAACCATCTGGACCTGGGCTTTTCTTTGATGGTAGGCTCCTTATTGCTTCAATCTCTTTGATTGCTATTGGTTGATTTAAATTTTCTATATCTTCTTGATTCAATTTAGGAAGGTTGTACGTGTCTAGAAATTTGTCAATTTCTTCTAGGTTTTTCATTTTGTTGGAGCATAGTTTTTCAAAGTAGTTTCTTATAATTATCTGGATATCTGTGCTGTAGGTGGTAATATCACCTTTTTCATGTCTTATTTTAGTAATTTGGGTTGATTCTTTCTTTTGGTTGGGTTGGCTAGTGGTTTATCCATCTTGTTTATTGTTTCAAGGAACCAGCTTTTGGTTTTGTTGATTTTTTGTATTTTTTTAATTCTCTACTTCATTGATTTCTGCTCTGATTTTAATAATTTCCTGTCTTCTACTGGCTTTGGGGTTAGACTGTTCCTGTTTTTCAAGGGCTTTGAGGTGTGTTAATGACTTGGGCGTGTGTTAATGAGTTGGGTTATTGATTTGGTGATTTTCTGTTCTTATGTGGGCACTCAGTGCTGTCAATTTTCCTCTTAATACTGCCTTCAGGGTATCCCAGAGATTTTGATATGTTGTATCTCTGTTTTCATTTGTTTCTAGGATTTCTTAATTTCTCCCCTTATTTTTTCTCTGACCCATTCCTCATTCAGCAGTGTAGTGTTCAGTCTCCACGTATCTATGAGGTTTCTCTGGGTCTTCCTATAGTTGATTTCTAGTTTCATTCCATTATGGTCTGAAAAGACACAGGGGACTATGTCACATTTTTTTAACTTGCTAGTACTCACTTTGTGGCCTAGGATATGGTCTATTTTAGAGAAGGTTCCGTGAGCAGCTGAAAAAAAATGTGAATTCAGCTGTAGTTGGGTGGAATATTCTGTATGTGTCTACTAGGTCCATTTGGTTTTTGGTGTTCCTTAGGTCTGAGGTATCTTTACTGACCTTTTGTCTTGAAGATCTATCTAGTGGTGTGAGAGGGGTGTTGAAGTCTCCCAATATTATTGTATTGGGATCTATGTGTGATTTAATGTCACGAAGAGTTTCTTTTATGAAAGTGGTTTCACCTATGTTTGGGGCATAAATGTTGACTATTGTTATATCCTCTTGCTGGATTGTTCCTTTGCCAGTAAGAAATGACCTTCCTTGTCTCTTCTGATAAGTTTAGGTTTGAAGTCTAATTTGTCTGATATCATAATTGCTACTCCTGCTTGTTTTCGAGTTCCGTTAGCGTGGATTACCTTGCTCCATTCCTTCACCTTTAGTTTTTGCATATCTTTACTTGTAAGGTGTGTTTCTTGCAGGCAGCATATAGATGGATTGTGATTTTTAATCCATTTTGCCACCTTATGTCTTTTGATGGGGGAGTTGAGGCCATTTATATTCAGCATGATCATTGAGAGATGGGTTTTAATTCCTAACATTTTGAGTTTTAATGTCTGTTTGAGGTAATGTTTGTTCCTTGCTTAGTTGTTTGTTTGATGGAAATCACTGTTTCTCTAGTTCTGGCATTTCCTTATTATTTCTTCTTTATAATTAATCTCTTTGAGTATTTTCTCTAGTGCTGGTTTGGAAGACATAAAGTCTTTGAGCTTCTGTTTGTCATGGAAGGTTTTTATTTCCCCATCAAATTTGATAGATATCATGCTGGGTAGATAAATCTTGGCTGGAAGTTGTTTTCTTCCAGAGTGTGGATTATTTTGCTCCGGGCCCTCCTGGCTTTCATGACTTGGTTTGGAAGGTCAGGAGTGATTCTTATTGATTTGCCTCTGAATGTTACTTGGTCTTTTACTCTCACTGCCTTTAAGATTCTCTCCTTGGCCTCTACATTAGTCAATTTGATTATTATGTGGCATGGTGAACCTCTTCTCTGATCTTGTCTATTAGGGGTTCTATATGTTTCCTGTACCTGTGTGTCAACCTCTCAATGTTTGGAAAATTTTCTAATATTACTTCTCTGAATAGATTATTGATACCTTTGGTTTCAGTTTCTATTCCCTCTTCTGTGCCTATTATTCTTTGGTTTGCTCTTTTAAGACTGGCTGAGAAGTACTGAATTGTCCTTCTGGCAATCTTTGCACTTCTGTGTTGGCGGGTTCTGTTGTTGTGGGATTGTGGGAGCTCATTGTTTCTTTGCTATTCTTCCTTTTCATGATTTCAGGTTTTTTATGTTTATACCTTTGTTGCTTTTGGTAGGTCTCTCTTTCTCTCTCTCACTCTGTAGGTTTCCTATGTCTAATCTCTTTCCCATTATAGTTTCTTATCCTGGAGGTAGATAGTTGCTACTAGGTGAGCCTTAAAGGTGAATAGCCTTTACTAAATGGTTATTCTCACTTGCTCAGTATAATGTCCATTTGCAGGCCCAATTCTTGGTCTCCTTCAGTGATTGGGACCCTTGCCTGGTGCCTCTCACTACCTGTTCATGGGACCAGTGCCGCTACTGCCCCCTCACTGCAAGCGTGTGTCTCCGCGGTCTCCACTTGGGCTGTCCCTATGTCTCTCTCTGTCTGCACCTATGGCAGGTGTCACCAACAGGGGGCCCCGGGCTTGTGTCTCTCTTTGCCTACAGAAGCGGCGGATGTCACTTTGACCCTATTCTGTGCAAACATGGAACTCCACATTTTCCACAGAGAGGGCTGGTTTGGTCCAATTTTCCCCAGGTACCACAGCTGTATGTCCTGTGGTGACCCCAGGAGACTCTATAAGGGCACTGCAACCCGCAGGCTGCAAGTCTGTCCCACCCAAATGTCGCCAGGGACTGTCTGCTTATCCACATGTCTATTGCATCCCACAGCACTCCCCACTCCCACCTCCGCCAGGACAATCTGCCCCGTCTCAGACCCCGCAAGTCCCTGTGGCCACACTGGGTGGTCTCCCCCTGGGGTGGCTCGTTGACTTATGGTCTAGTTGAGTGCTGCTCTTAATCTCTAGGGGAGGGAGTGGGCTCAGCCACTGCCGCAGGTTCTGGTCAGGCCTCCGGGCCCTGGGGACTCTGCCAAGCATGGATCGAACTGCTGCTCACTTTTGTCACTGATGCTGTGTAGTGCTGGTTTTAGAAAAGTCCCTGGTTTCTTTGTTGGTGGCCTGCAGAAGCCGCAATGCCGGTAACCGCCGGTGCGGTCTGACCAATATGGCGTCGCTACCGCTTCTGCCATCGCAGTAGTTCGGGTTTGTGTCCCGCATTCAGCGAGTCGCTGCTCGCCTTCACTGCTGGATTTACAATAGGTCGCTGGCATCTCTGTTGGTCTTGTGTAGAAGCCACAATGCTGCTAGCCGCCGGTAAGGTCCTGCTAAGATGGCGTTGCTGCAGCCGCCGCCGTTTGGTCTCTTGAGTGTGGAGCGAGCCGCTGCTTGCTTTCGTCTCTGCTGATCTGCAGTTGCTAAACTTACAACAGGTCTCTGGCTTCTCTGCTGGCAGTGTGTGGAAGCTGCAGTGCCGGTAGTGACTGGCGCGGTCCAGCCAAGATGGCACCGCTGCTTTTCCTTAGGTAAGGCGCTTGGAGCTTTTTAATTTCCTCTGTTTTGTCTTCTGGCTTTGATTCCATCATGTTTCAAATTTTTCGTTGTTTAGTTCAAGTTTTTGTTCCTTTTCTTCTCCTGTTGAGAAGTTGCTTTCATGGCACTTGAGACCCAAGTCTCAGAAAAATCGTAACCTGGTATCTCCCTTGGTCGCCATCTTGGACCCCAGACATGAATCTTAAGTGTAAAAGTTTGGGTATGAGGCCGGGCGTGGTGGCGCACGCTTGTAATCCCAGTACTTTGGGAGGCGGAGACCGTAGGATCCAGGTTCGAGGTCAGCCTCAGCTCTCTCGCTCTCTCTCCCTGTCTGTCTCTCTCTCTTTCTCTCCTTAGTGAGGCCCTCCGCAACTTCGTGAGACCTGGTTTCAAAATAAAGTATAAAAAAAAATAGGGCCGGGGGCGTAGTGCAGAGGTAGAACGCCCTTGCGTTCAATCCCCGGTACTGCAAAAAAAAAAAGTTTGGGTATGCAGGAAACCTACTTGATTCAATTCAAATCATACTCTGAGTACCTGTGCTACCAAACTGGCAGGGGGAAATTATTTTTTTCTAGGCACTGGGGACTGAACTCAGGGCATTCTAACTCTGAGCTACACCCCGAGCCCTTTTTATTTTTGGTTTTGAAACAGCATCTTGCCAAGTTGCTGAGGATCTCACTAAATTACTGAGGCTGGCCTCAAGCCTATAATCCTCTTGTTTTAGCCTCCCAAGTTCTGGGATTATGGGCATGCACCATGACGCCTGGCTAGGAAAATTTACTTAAGGCACAACCAAGACCCACTTTCTCCAAGTATTATGCCAAGGAACCTGGAAGAGCTTAATCAGCACAGAGCATCAGAGGTGACCTCTGGTCACTAGTCTACACTGGATACATCTAGAATGTTCTTGTGTGCCATTAGATCTGAGGTCTTTGCACCTTTTGCCCATTCTAACAACACTGGGATCATGGAGAGCCTCGGGGCAGCCAGCTTCCTTCTGTGTATATCACAGACATCTCTTCTGAATTGTGGCCACCTCCCCAGCATCTTGCCTGCTAAGCAGAGAGAGGGGCCCCATAGACCCCTATCCTCTTCCCTGCCAAGGAGAAAACTCTTCCACTATTGCTCCCCTAAAGATTTCCTCATCTTGCCCCACATAGCTTTTTCAAAGAGTTTTCATCTTTCCAAAACACTTTTAGAAGTTTCAGTTAAACAATAGCTGTGTTTTGCCCAAAAACTAAAGAGTCATATGAATTTCTGTGAGTTTTTCACAGCCTACAAAATTATAGAATAGTTTGAAGACAATGAAAGGTGTGAATTACCCAGAAGGGGTACACTAAACTGGACAACAGCAGTCCTTTTTGTTCATTTCAAATTCTCTTATTTTTCCCAACAGTGTCTCCACAACCCTTGTGATCCAAGTATCATTATTAACCACCAAAAAATAAAAAATAAAAATAAGGCTGATCTCACTAGGTTTGCCTGATTTGAACACAAGAGTGTAAATTGACTTTATAAGCTTTCTTGAATTTGTTTTGTAAATCTAGATCCATGCAGCCACAGAATGTTTAGAACTAATTAATAATATCCCAAATAAATAAACATAATAAAAATGTCCTTATCATTTCATTCAGTCCTATGTCATTCTTGTAAGATCTTGGGTTAGCAGTCTGCTTTTACAAAATTATCTGCTTCCAAACTAAATTCCTGACTCAGCCCACTGGTACAATATAAAAGTTATCCAAAGTTTATCATTACAGAAGTCTGTATCCGAGAGGCTACCTATTACAATCCTTTTCCGTAGTGCTCTGAATCTTTCTTTGTCCCAGATACAATTTATTGACTTTGCTTATAAGACAGCCTTCAGGCAAGCATCAAATCAGAGTAAATCATAAACTTTCTATAGATGACAGATTCTTAATGATTGTGTTTAGTTTACAATAATATAACAATATAAGTAAAAGTATCTGTTGGGATATAGCATACAAATATTTGATAACATTTTGTGGGGTTTTTGTGGTTTCTGTTCAGTTTTTCAGTACTGGGGATCAAACCCAGGACTTCAAGCATACTAGGCAGATGCTCTATCACTGAGTTACAGCCCTAGCCCAGTGTCATAAAAGTTTTGATATCTGAGCCAGGCATGGTGGCGCACACTTGTAATCCAAGACTGAGACAGGAGGATCGCAGGTTCAAGAACAGCCTCAGCAACACAGGGAGACTCTAGCAACCTAGGAGACCCTGTTTCAAAACAAAAAATGAAAAGGACTGGGGTGTAGCTCAGAGATAGAATGCCCCTGGGTTCAGTCCCCAGCACCACAAAAAAAGAAAAAGTTTTTGTTTTGGTTTGGTTTTTTTGCAGTACCGGGGATTGAACCCAGGGGCGTTCTACCTCTGCGCTACACCCCCGGCCCTATTTTTTATACTTCATTTTGAAACCAGGTCTCACGAAGTTGCGGAGGGCCTCACTAAGTAGAGAGAGAGACGGGGGGGGGGGAGAGAGAGAGCGAGAGCGAGCTGAGGCTGGCCACGAACCTGGATCCTCCGGTCTCCGCCTCCCAAAGTACTGGGATTACAAGTGTGCGCCACCACGCCCGGCTAGAAAAAGTTTTGATCACTGTTGCTCTACGAGAAAAATATCTGGAGACCTCCCATAAAGCCAACAATTTCTGAAATATATTAATAATACCATTTTACCTCTATGAATCCTAGGACAGACTGAGTTCGTCTCAGATAGACAGCACCTCTCATGAAACTCTTAAAATAGTAGCACATCAAACAAACATACGTATTTCTATCATGTCTTTATCAGATGAGAGAACAAATATGATTTTCTAGAGGCTATATAGGGAATTTCAAAGATAAATTCAGGAGAAAAAGATATTCTGAAATTTTTCCCCTAAATTTTCGTCTGAATTTTAGAAGACTAAATAAAAAAATTATTAAAAAAGAATTGAAGCCAGGCATGGTGGCGCATACCTATCATCCCAGTACTTGGGTGGCTGAGACAGGAGGATCACAGGAAAGAGAGAAAGAATTGAGCACTTGATTATGATAGGATCATAGGGATCTGAGAAATAGTATTTGGTTACCGAATATTTCAAAACAACAAAAATATTTGAAAATAAGCATACACATGTTTGTAAATAACACATTTGTAGCATGTTCGATTCATTCATAACATGTATTTTGCTTTTTTATGTAAATAGAGACAAAATAAACATAAAGCACAAAAAGGCAAATTATACAAAAATAATCTTTCATATTATAAAGAAAGCATTAATTAATACCTAAGAAATAAGCTCATTAAAACTGAGTGAACTTCGCTGGGCATGGTGGCACACGCTTGTAATCCCAGTACTTGGGAGGCTGAAATAGGAGGTTCGCGGCCAGCCTCAGCTACTTAGTGAGGCCCTCTGCAATTTAGTGAGATCCTCTTTCAAAATAAAGAATAAAAATAGGGCTAGGGGTGTAGCTCAAAGGTAGAATGCCCCTGGGTTCATTCCCCAGTACCGCAAAAAAAAAAAGGACTAAGTGAACTCACTAAGATTTTAATATATTTCTGAGTTTCATGTTGCAGATATTATAAACCAAGAGAAAAGTCACTTCCAAAGTTTTGTCCTTGATTATGCTCTTTCATATTCTGAAACAAACTGACACTTCACTTTCAGAGTGTAAGAATCCTTAACACCTTTCAAGTGGGCCTTCAAGGCCAAAACTATTTTCATAGTAATATTAAGATTTCATGGGGGGGGGGCACTGGGGATTGAACCCAGGGACATTCTAACTCTGAGCTACACCCCCAGCCCAATTTTATTTTTATTTTGAAACAGGGTCTCACTAGGTTGAGAGTTTCACTATTTGCTGAGGCTGGCCTCAAACCTGCAATCCTCCTGTCTCAGCCTCCCAAGTACTGGAATTACAAGTATATGCCACCACACCTGGCTTTATTTGCCTTTTTTATCCTTCTTTCATGAGTATACAGTGTAGTTTTTCCTCAGAAGCTATATGATGTGTGATACCTCATCAGATTGAAGGCAGCAGATATGAGTCTAGCAGATTCATATTAAGCCAGATGTTGAAGAGATTTTCACATTTATAAAACAATTCATAGCCAGGCACACACTTGTAATTCCAGTACTTGGGAGGCTGAGACCAGAGGATATGGGTTGGCGGCCAACCTCAGCTACTTAGTGAGGCCTCCGCAACTTAGTGAGACCCTGTTTCAAAATAAAGAATAAAAAATAGGCCTGGGGATGTAGCTTAGAGGTAGAATGCTCCTGGGTTCTATCCCCAGTTCCGCAAAAACAACAAAAAAAAAACACAATTCATTAAAAATAAGTTACTTATGTTAACAAGAAATGGCTTCATCATTGCTATTTTCCAGTGAACCAACAAATAAGTATTTTTTTAATTTCTTAGTTTTAATTCCTAATATAGTAAATATCAGTAGGTATAACTCACATAAACAAGAACCCTTAGGGATCCTTAATGAATTTTAATTTTGTGGGGGGGGGTATGGGAATTGAACCCAGGGGCATTCTACCTCTGAGCTATACCCCCAGCCCGATTTTATTCTTTATTTTGAAACAGGGTCTCACTAAGTTGCAGAGGGCCATGAACCTGCGATCCTCCTGTCTCAGCCTCCCAAGTATTAGGATTACAAGTGTGCGCCACCACACCCAGCTATGAATTTTAATTTAAAAGCATGTAAAGGAGTCCTGAGACAAAAATCTTTGGGGGGGGGGGGAACTAGGGACTGAACTTAGGGGCATTCTGCCTCCAAGCTACTCCCCCAGCCCATTTTTTCTTTTTATTTTTTGTTTTGAAACAAGGTCTCACTAGGTTGCTGAGAGTTTCACTAAATTGCTGAGGCTGATCGCGAACCTGTAATCCTCCTGTTTCAGCCTCCCAAGTACTGGGATTACAAGCGTGCACCACTATACCCGGCCCCAAAAATTTTGAGAACTGGACTTTAAGAAAAAATATATTATTTTTCCTTTAAAAACAAAAGAGCACATATAATTAATACTTCTCTGTCATGATTGCTCCTCGTATAATTATAGCCACCCATACATTAATTACAGTGTTTAAAAAAATAACTTTCATTTCTTTGAGGAATCTAAAGTACATTAACTTAAAATTATACTTAGTAACCAATGATCTAGTATTCTGTCCTAGAAATTGTCAAGGTATCTGTTCACCAATTAATTTCAGTTCAAGATTTTACCTTACTTAAAAATCTTGAAAATTATTCTCAAGTTGACATGCTATAATTACTATCGAAATTAAAAGTTTCTCAGAATAATTATTTTACTGCATTGATCTCAGTTTTATGTTTTTATAATCTTAAATCCTACGTAGGGCTGGGCATGGTGTAATCCCAGTACTTGGGAGGCTGAAACAGGATGATCACAGGTTCAAGACCAGCGTGTAGTATTTAGCGAGACCCTGTTTCAAAATAAAAAAATATTGCCGGGCGTGGTGGCGCACGCTTGTAATCCCAGTACTTTGGGAGGCAGAGACCAGAGGATCTGGGTTCGCGGCCAGCCTCAGCTTGTGCGCGCGCGCACTCTCTCTGTCGCTCTCTCCCTGTCTCCGTCTCTCTCTCTCTCTCTCTCTCCCTGTCTCTCTCTCTCTACTTAGTGAGGCCCTCCGCAACTTCGTGAGACCCGGTTTCAAAATAAAGTATAAAAAAAAATAGGGCCGGGGGCGTAGCGCGGAGGAAGAACGCCCCTGCGTTCAATCCCCGGTACCGCAAAAAAAAATAATAATAATAAATAAATAAATAAATAAATAAATAAATAAATAAATTTAAAAAAAATAGGGCTGAGGGTGTAGCTCAAAGGTAAAATGCCCCTAGGTTCAATCCCCAATACTACCACCACCAAAAAAAAAAGAAAAATCCTATGTAAGAATAACATCAGCTCATTTGATAAAGAAACCTATATAAGTTTTTTGGGAGGGAAAATCCAGTCAAAATAAAGTATGTATTTTTATTTTACTTAACACTGATAAATAAGGGAAAGAACATGTTTGGCTGGGTTTTCTTTTTCTTTTGTGTGTGTGTGTGTGTGTGTGTGTGTGTGTGTGTGTTTTTTGCTGGGGATTGAACCTTGAACCCAAAGACATTTTACCTCTGAGCTGCATTCCCAGACCTATTTTATTTAAGTTAGTCTCATTTGCAAAGACTTAACTCTGTGAAATTGGGTTCTTAAAATTGTAAGAGTTTTTTTTAAGTGTAGCACATTTAAAATATTTTAAGTTGCCAGGTGCAATGGCATACGCCTGTGGTCCCAACTCCTTGGAAGCCTGGGGCAAGTAGTCCCAGTCTTGGCAATATAGCTAGACCTTAGCTCTTATAAATAAATTAACTAAGTTTTATATTTCTTTATTTGGGAATTTTGTAAATATTATATTTATGTAAATGTTTATTATCTCTTTAAGACAATCAGAACAAAGTATTTTTTGTGTGTGTGGTACTAGGAATTGAACCCAGGGACATTCTACCTCTGAGCTACACCCCCAGTCCTATTTTTATTTTTTTATTCTTTATTGTGAAACAGGGTCTCACTAAGTTGCAGAGGGCCTCACTAAGTAGCTGAGGCTGGCCTCAAACCTGCAAGTCTCCTGTTTCAGCCTCCCAAGTACTGGGATTACAAGTGTGCGCCACCACTCCCAGCAACAAAGTACTTTTAAGACACAATATAATTTAATTTATACATACTCCCCAGAAATAGGAATACATTTCACACTCACAAAACAAGATAAACACTTTTCTAGATTATGGGCATATATACACAGAGACACATAAGGAACATGATAGCTTCCATTCTATAACTGCAGCCACTGATGAATTCATCAGTCTAGTAGTCAAGAGCTATTTTTCTTTCTAGAGAGCACAAAATTATTAATTGATTTGGACTCAAAATGGACAATAAGAGAAATGAACAAGAAAGACTATCTTAAGAATAGATCTGTATTTTCCATTTACAGAGATCACCAAATAGACCATAAAACCAAATTCCCAATCATTGCTGCCACAAGGGGAAATATTTTCTTGGTCATGCACAGAAACAAAGACTGAACAAAGTAAAAATAGAGAAACCAAAAGTTAGCAAACTCATAGTTTTACTGCTGCTTAGAATCCACTCCAAGAACCAAGGAAAGCTGCACCCAGGTTTAAGGCCATCCATAAAGTGCACTTCTCTAAGCCAGGCTTGGTGTCACACACCTATAAACCCAGCTACTGGACATACTGAGGCAGGAGGATCACAAGTTCAAGGTCTGGTCAACTTAGCCCAGGGTACTTTGAGACTTTGTCTCAAAATAAAAAATTTAAAGGGGATGTAACTCAATGGTAAAGCACCCATGGGTTCAATCTCTAGTACCAAAAAAAAAGTACACTTCTCTGGCAATGAAGTTTAACTGTACTCTATCAGATCAAATCAGTGGGGTATCTCTGTGGTGCCTCCAAAATTGTTAAAGTATAATTTTATAAAAATAAATTTATGTATCTCATAAATATATAAAATGAATGCATTAAACGATTTAATTTAATTTAATAATGTAGAAACTAATAAGATATTACAGCTGATTCAAGAGAATTCAAAGAACACATACAAACAAGTAATCAGGAACACTGAAATGAATTTGTTAATAGATGTAAAACAGCTGGGTGTGGTGACACACACTTGTAATCCCAGTACTTGGGAGGCTGAGACAGGAAGAAGATCACAGGTTCGTGGCCAGCTTCAGCTACCTGGTGAGGCCCTCTGCAACTTAGTGAGACCCTGTTTCAAAATAAAGAATAAAACATAGGGCTGGAGGTGTAGCTTGGAGGTAGAATGCCGCTGGGTTCAATCCCCAGTACCACAAAAAAAAATAGATGTAATACTTGTCTATAAGGGGAATAATCAGTTATATCTCTAACAGACAGTTCATTTGTATATTTCTTTGGTTGAACATTAGGTTCACTGTCTTAGCTAAGGCTGCTGTAACAACATACCATGAACTAGGTGGCTTGAATAGCAGACATTTATTTCCCACAGTTCTAGAAGCTGGGAATTCTGAAATCAGGGTGACAACATGGAAGGGCTCTAGGGAGGGCCCTCTTCCAGGCTGCAGAGAGTTGACTTCTCTTTATACCTTCACATGGCAGAAAGAGAGCTGGCTAATTCTCTGGTCTCTTCTTCCATGGGCACTAATCTCATTCATGAAGACTCCATAATTATGACCTAATTACTTCCCAAAGGCCCTACTATCATATTGGGATTAGGTCTCCACATATGAATGAGGGGACACAGCCCGTCCATTACATTCACTATCATTTTCTACAGCTTAATTGTTGTAAATTAGCTCAGTGACACAAATAACCCAGAAGATTGTGTTGCACTGGACAACAGTAATCTTTCTTGCCAATTTCAAAGTTTCTCACAATTTTCCTGGCACTGGTATTTGTCCTTTCTTGAGTTGAGGGAAATACCTTGCTCCTTCATCTATTGGTTTTCTTATTGTTATCTGACTCTGGGTTTCAGAATATCAGACAAAGATCTGCAGCTTCAATAAGTAGACAAAGTTTAAGAACAATGATGATTCTCAGCCTTTGTCACTAGTCTGATACAAGCTTTCCCTCTGTCACAAGGAACATGAGCCACTCCTTCATGTTCAAATAGAACTAGAAAGAGTATTTTGGAAAACAGGATTGTTTTTGCAAGAGAAATGAAATATTTTCATTAATTTAGCAAATCTACTTTATATGCATCTGCTTTCCAAACTCTGTGTCATGTCCTTAAGGCCCTGCAGGAATGACCTCTGCTGACCTCTGCAACCTCAGCTTATGCCCCTGTCCTATCCATTCACAGCCTTCCATTCCTTTTTAGTTCTAGACACATTCTTTACTGCTTTAGAAGCCTCCATATGTACTTCCCTCTCTCTGGAGTTCTCTTCCCTCCATACTTCATATGCCTGAGTCCTTCTTATCCTCAGGACCTAGCTAATGTATCACCACCTCTTCCAACATGGCTTTTCCTTGCTCTCCATCCCACCCCATTATTCTCTATCTCAACACCTGCTTATTTCCTTCATAGCATGCTCCACAGATGGCATTTGTTTTATTTGTTGGCTTAGTTATTATGGGCTGCTCCCCCCCCCCAGTTAAATACAATAGGGCCTCTTTGAATCAGGGACTATATCTGTCTTTTTAATATTAAACTTAGTACATAGAATTCCTGATACATAATAAGCAGCAAAAATATTTGTTGAGCTAACAAATGAATTAGTGAAAGGCATGTGCTGTTCACTAGATATTTACTGGGTTTTTTTCCACACATATAAAAGACAGTTCTTGTTCTCACAAACTGTAGTCGGTAAGGGACACATAACAGCTATCAGGCAAGTGCAGCATACCCTAAGTGTGTGCTCTCAGAATGGCATAATGCTAGAAGAACACATAAGAAACATCTGGAGATTTCTGCATCTGCTATGATAGAACAGCATATTTAGGCCAACTCTCCCACCGAGATCGTCTATAAAAGCCATAGAAAACTTTTTTAGGAAGAAAAAGCAGTTATCTGAGAAAACAGTCAAGATAGCCAGAAATCAGGGCACTAAAATCCCAGAGAAAAGGGAACCACACAAAAGTAAAACTGAAACTCTTCATCATGTTTTTACTCAAAGAATGTACTAATTTCCTAAGCTAGGAATGAGGTGGAGGGTGGATAATGGTACAAAAAGCCAAACATCAAAGAGTAGCTAAGAAGCTAAAGAAATAAGCAGAATTTTCATGAGTATTAGGAGTTCAGGGCCTGCTATGGAGGAGGGGCACTGGCAAATATATCAGACTCTCAGTTTAAATCCTTGAAGGACTGTGCTCTAGAAATAAGCACAAATCGGAAACAAAGCTTCCTTCACAGGTACTGAATCCAGCATCAAATTATCTTAATCCTTAATTAGATCAATATAACCTGAATTTACTGTAACTAACTGCCAAAAGAAATTAAATCTTTTTGGAGGAATATATCATCATCCAGAGCCTCTTCAATTTTTATACATAATATTTGGGCTTAAGTTTTTAAACCAGACATGCTAGATATAGAACAAAATGACTAAAAATTAAGGGGAGAAAAAACTGATCAAAGAGCTCTAAAAATGATCCTGATATTTATGTTGTCTCACATGGACTTTTTTTTCCCCCTCAGTACTGGGGATTGAACCCAGGGGCATTCCACCTCTGAGCTACACCCACAGCCCTTTTCATTTTTTGTTTGGAAACAGGGTCTCACTAGGTTGCTGAGAATCTCTCTATATTGCTGAGACCATCCTCGAACCTGCAATGCTCCTGTCTCAGCCTCCCAAATACAGGGATTACAGGCATGCGCCACTGCACCTAGCTTTGCATGGACTTTAAATAACTGTTACATGTTTAAGAAAAGTAACAAAATGGAGAATTTTACTAGAAAACTGGAATCTATAAGAATCAAACAAAAACTTTAGAGAAAGGATAGAAAATACAGAAAATGGCATAAAAGATATATGAAATATGGTGAAATGTCTAATTGAAGCTTAAGAAGGAGAGAGTGAACAGAAACCATATTTAAGAGATATTGACAGAAAGTTTTTCAAAACTGGTAAAAAAGACAGCAAACCAGAGATTCAGGGAGCTCTACTAATCTCAAGCAGGATTTTTACAAAGAAACCATGCCTAGGTAATCATGGCAAAACTACTGAAACCCATGGACAAAGAGAACACTGTGCCAGCAGAACGCATTACCCTCAAGGGAACAAAAGACGAACATAAACGAGTTAAACATAATCATAAAACCCAGAAATAAATGAACTAGCATTTGTAAAGTTCAGGAGAGAATTGCTGCCAATATGGAACTGTATATCCGGCAAAATTTTCCTTAAAAAATGAAGAGGAAATAAAAGACATTTTTAGCCAAACAAAAACTGAAGAGACCTATACTGGAGTTTTTGAGGCAGAAGCATTCTGGAAGCATGGAATGCAGAAGGGAATAAAGAACAGAAGGAAAGGTATTTGTGAGACTGAGACAGGAGGATCACAGGTCTGAGGCCAGTGGGTGGTAACTTAGCAAGACCTTGTCTCAAAATAAAAAGTAAAATAGGTCCAGGAGTGTAGCTCAAAGGTAGAACACCCCCCAATTCAATCCCAAGTACCACAAAAAAGAAAAAGAAAAAGTTAATATGTCAGTAAATGTAAATGAGTGTTGATTGTATAAAATATCTTGAGAAGCCAGGTGTGGTGGCGCACACTTGTAATCCCAGTACTTGGGAGGCTGACCAGAGGATCTGGGTTCGCAGCCAGCCTCAGCTACTTAGTGAGGTCCTCCGCAACTTAATGAGATCCTGTTTCAAAATAAAGAATAAAAAAAAAATTGGACTAGGGCTATAACTCAGAGGTAGAATGCCCCTGGGTTCCATCCCCAGCACCACAAAAAAATAAAATATCTTGTGAGGTTTAAAACATATATAAATATTATATATTAAGTATATACATGTGGAGTATATAGTGTCTATATATGTAGAAAAATATGAATTTAAGCCAGGCGTGGTGGGGCACGCTTGTAACCCCAGTACTTGGGAGACTGAGACAGGAGGATCCAGGTTTGCGGCCAGCCTCAGCTATTTAGTGAGGCCCTCCGCAACTTAGTGAGACCCTGTTTCAAAATAAAGAATAAAAAATAGGGCTGGGGGGTGTATCTCAGAGGTAGAAAGCCCCTGGGTTCCATCCCCAGTACCACAAAAAAATAATATGAATTTAAAATGTATACTTTTAGCCGGGCGTGGCAGCGCACACTTGTAATCCCAGTACTTTGGGAGGCGGAGACCGGAGGATCCGGGTTCGCGGCCAGCCTCAGCACGCTCTCTCTCTCTCTCTCTCTCTCTCTTTCTCTCTCTCTCTCTCTCTCTCTCTCTCTCTCTCTCTCTTTCTTTCTCTCTCTCCCTGTCTCTCTCTCTCTCTCTCTCTCTCTCTCTCTACCTACCTACCTACCTACCTACCTACCTAGTGAGGCCCTCGGCAACTTCGTGAGACCCGGTTTCAAAATAATGTATAAAAAAAATAGGGCTGGGGATGTAGCATGGAGGTAGAATGCCACTGGGTTCAATCCCCGGTACCGCAAAAAAAAAATGTATACTTTAAGTATATATAAACACACATACATATACACTTAAAGTGTAAGTAAGATAAATAATGCATAATAGCATAAAAGTAGAGAGACGTGCAGTTAACACATTTTAAGGTTCTCGTATTGCCTTGGAAATGATAGAAGTACCAAATTGTGGTAGCCTTTATAAGTTAAGGATGTACATTATAGTCTCTAAAAGGACCACTAAAATAAGAAGAATATGTATAACAGGCTAATAAAAAGGAAAGAAAATAAAATAAGTATTCAGTGAATTATAAAGAAGGCATAGAAGAAGAAAAAGGGTGAAAAAAACAGAAGTAACATAAAAAGCACAATTAGCTCTAAACTTGAATATATTAGTAATCACACTAAATATATATAGACTAAATCTTTTAATTAAAATTATTTGATATTAAAATGTTTAAGAGTAAAGGGAGCCAGGCATGGTCGGGCACACCTCTAATCCCAGTACTTGGGAGGCTGGGACAGGAGGATCTCAGGTTTGCGGCCAGCCTCAGCAACTTAGCGAGACCCTGTTTCAAAATAAAAATAAAATAGGGATGGAGGTGCAGCTCTGAGGTAGAATGACCCTGGGTTCAATCCCCAGTTCCACAAAAAAGAAAAAAAAGTAAAGTAGTTGTTTTTAATGCTTGCAGGACTATCTCATTCTGTATTTTTAAAACTATCTAATTATATGCTGTTTATAAGAGACATACCTTAAATATAAAAACCTAGAAAATTCAAAGTAGAAGATCAAAGGGGAAAGTTAGCTGGTGTAGTTATATTGATATCAGAGAAAATTAAGATAAAAAAGATTACTAGAGGGAGCTCATCTTCAAGACTACTTGAAAATGTTTTTTTTTCCCCAAATTGCAATCCTAATTAGCCCCAAATAAATACATTTTTCTTTGTTTAATAAAAGACAAAAACAAGCCAGGCATGGTGGCACACACTTGTAATCATAGTATTCAGGAGGCTGAGACAGGAGGATCGCAGGTTCGAGGACAGCCTCAGCAGGTAGTGAGACTCTCATCAGCCTAGGGAGACCCTGTTTCCAAATAAAAATAAAATAGGGCTGGGGTGTAACTCGGAGGTACATGCCCCTGGGTTCGATCTCCAGTGCCACAATGAATAAATAAATAAATAAATAAATAAATAAATAGATAGATAGATAAATATAAATAATAAATGACAAAAACAGCAAAAGTAGGCTGGAAGTATAGCTCAGTGGTAGAGCACTTTCCTAACATGCACAAGGCTCTGGGTTCAATCCCCAACACTGAAAAAAAAATACTAGATATTAGAAGGGTCATTTTATCACTTTACACATGGGTCAGTTCATCGGGAATATGTAATAATTCTAAATTTATTACATCTAATAATAGAACCCCACAATAAATATAAATGAATTAATCTACTTATCATCCAGCTTTGGTTCAGAGGAGACTAACAAGATGACTGAGATAGATAAGGAGGGTTGGAGAGGAAGAAAATATTCAAGGCAGAAGATCAAAAAGTGGAGGCAAGAGAGCTTAAGAAACTAAACGTAATATAGTCTTGCAAGAATGGACAGAGAAGAAAAAAAGATTGAGAAAAGAATGTAGCTGAGGAGGAAGAGGGTTGACTCAAGACAGCAGTTATTGGTAAAAGAGGGCTAGGAAATACAGGAATCCTGGCATATTTAAAAAAGAAGGCTTTTTCCTAAAAAGAGAGAGAAAGAATAACCCATCAAGGAAGGATATTATACATTAATGTAGCTGTTTTGCTTATTATCAAAGTTCCCCTACCAGAAGGTACTTTCTGTGAAGGTAGAGACATTGTCTCTTTTGTTCAAGGCTATACCCCCTTTCACCTTGATTGGTACTCAGTATATACCAGGTGCTCAACAAATATGTATTAAATTAATTAATGAAGAATGAAGTCATATTTGTGTTAAGCAAATCAACTTCACTAAAATAAAAAAGATATTTATTTTCAGTCTTATAAATTCAGTTTATTTTCATTTAAAATGTTGAAAGTCTGATGCTTAAAATGTTTGAAAGTAAAGTGATTATTTTTAATGTTTGCAGGACTATCTCAAGCAGGTGCTGGACATTGATCTTCATGCTCAGATCCATTTTGGCAGGGTTTTTATGAAACCAGGGTATGAAAATAATCTTATCTTATATATGGGGTTGATTCGGATTTAAATGCTTTCTTTTTACATCTGTATTATGGGTTTTATTTATTATGATAAGAGAGATTTTATAGTACTAGAATCCTTTACATAAATGCAACTCCAATTTGAAATAAGAATTCATGTTCCTTATGTATCTGTGAGTTTGATATAAACAATACAAAGCAACTTTCCAAACTGTTTTTTTCTTTTTAATTCCCATGATGAGTTCCTTCTTCCTCTTTTTCTCTTTCTCCTCATACTACTTCATTCTCTTTCTTTTTAAATAGGTCAGTATGACAATTCTTAAGTATACATAAAAATAGAGAGTATGACTAACCCAACCACCACCATGGACCATAACCCAGCTCAGTAACTATTAACATTTTTCTATAATTTTTACCAATTCCCTCTGCCCTGCCTCTTTTGGGAGGTCAGCTGGGTTGCTTTAATGCAAATTCTAGACATCATGTTATTTTGGTATACATCTCATAATAACAACAACAATAGCATCCTGTTAAACACAATAGTTTCATCTAATATCCTAATCATATTCAAATTTCTCCCAAATGTCAAGAAAAAGAATGCCTTTTTATAATTGTTCATTTGAATCAGGATTCAATTTGTTATTAAATTTAGTTATTAAGTGAGAACATTTACTTCTCCTTGCCTTTGTTTGTTTGTTTGTTTGTTTGTTTGTTGTTATACCATTGAATTGTTGGAGAAAGTGTATAGCTTGTCCTCACAAATAGATTTGGCTGATTGCTTCCTTGATTGTGTTAAACATATTCCTCTGTCTCCAGTATATTCTATAGATTGAAAGCTGGATCTAAAGGCTTAATTAGATTCAGACTCAGCTTTTTTCCTTCACTAAATTACTTCATAAATAGGGTTTCACACTGCTTCTTACTGTTTCTCAGGAGGAAAAAAAAATGACCACATACCAAAATTTTTCACATTTCCTAAAAACTGATAACCCCTAAAGAAGGGCAAAAGGAGGGAGACTCTATGATAATTTGTAAATCCTCAAAGAATGCCAAACATTGGTATTAGTGAAACACATGTTGTCATGTCTTCAAGCAATAGTCTGCCTGCTCAGACCCCTGCTATCCAGTGAACCTTTGATCCCCTGTTCAAAGACTTCAGTGTGTAGGTGAGCATTTCAGCACATCCCCATGCTGTCAGGAACAACAGTAATGAAGCTTTCATTCAGATTATAGTCTGATGGATGCATGAACCCTACAAGAGTGAAGTAGTGGCTTCCCAGATGTTATAAGTGACCTATGGGAAACATCAGCACATTCCTGAAGCCTTTTAAGTGTCAAGCCAGCCCTTCCAATATTCCTTATTTACTGGATACATGCTTTCAGTTCTAGGACACAGATCAGGCTTTATCTCCATGATTTGGCCATTTTTAGTACAGAGTTAAGATTATCCCTAAAGCCTTTCCATAATTTGATGGGATTATAATTCTTGTCAATATATTTCTGTCGTTGCCTATTGAGTGTGCCCCAATATGACTGTTGCTGACAAATCCCTTTCATTGTTGAAACTGTAGGATTTGGATCATTCTTAATAACAATAATATTTTGTCATAAGCAAATATTGTTGTTAGGCTTTTTTCCCTGTCCCTTTAGACAGTACTAGATTAGAATATAGAAGATGTCCCAAAAACATGTCATTATGCTTCTCACTAATCACAAAATTTAATTTTTCCCTTTGTGGTGGGAAGGAATCTGACATGACTTTCTCTCATCTCTAGAGAATTACTCGTGTGATATCTGTTATTTAAAATACAGCACATAAGCCGGGCGTGGTGGCGCACACTTGTAATCCCGGTACTTGGGAGGCTGAGACAGAAGGATCACAGGTTCAGAGCCAGCCTCAGCTACTTAGTGAGGCCTTCTGCAACTTAGTGAGACCCTGTTTCAAAATAAAGAACAAAAAATAGGGCTGGGGGTGTAGCTCAGAGGTAGAATTCCCCTGGGTTCAATCCCTAGTACAGCAAAATAAATAAATAAATTAATTAAATAAAATATAGCACATATAATGATAACTTTCTAACTCTTTTTTTTTCCAGTTTATAATTTACTACTTGCTTCACCTTTAAGAATTCTTCAGTTCCTAATGTTTATTCTTCTTCCCTAAAGTCATAACATTTTGGGACCTCACTCATTGCATAAATGCTGTTACATTCTGATCTCAAGAGGAGAAATGAAAAATAAGTGTTAAATCGAACAATAAGTGGAAATGGCTTTCCAGAGATTAAGCAAAAGCTTCATAGACTAGCAGTAGGACACTTGTGATAGCAGTACATGATAGCAAAATATTTTGTTGTAAAAGAATCTTTTTAAAGTACCTTTAGACAGAGCACACTGCAAGATGTAAAAGATGATTTAAAATGGCCTTTTATAATTTAAATTGGCTTCAGATGCAGTAGAAGGAAGAAAGCACCATGCATTCCTCCTCACTTGTATTATCTGTGTGCTAACTTGCTATAATGAAGTGTTTTAAGAGTTTAAGAGGGCTTCCTTTAATTGGTCAGAATTTTATACTTGTCTAAAGGAAAGAAGAACTTAAATGTAATTGCTACTTGCTAGTATAAAAAAATTAAAAACTCAAATATGGTCTAGCTTTGTCTTCCCATATATAGTGCATTTTGGATATAATTACCTCTTTCATTTTAGAGACAAAGATACTCAGAAAGCATTTGGAGTATTATCAGTCAGATCTACCAATCACTGTTTTATGGGTCATCTATAGTGAGCATAGCTGTTATTAAGAATACATCTTGGAAATTATTTTCATCACAGAGTAATAATCATTGCCAAATTGCCTATCCAAATCAATATGACAGTCTAATCTCATCTTTCTAAAATATAGCAAAGAATCAAAAAGTAAGTAAAAAAAAGTCTCCAGAGTAGCCAAAATAGAGATCACAAAATCCATATACTAATACTTTACAGAACATTCCATAAGAGAGTTATCCAAATATGAACCATAATGTTTAAACAACCTTGATTCACATTTCTCCACTTAATAGCTGAGTGATTTTTGGCGAAATTGCATAATCCCTCTGAGTTTCAGTTTCCTGAAACTATAAAATGGGATGATAATTGTCACCTTTTGGGATTATTTTGAGAAATAATGGGTATAATATATAGCTATTACTTTTAAGTAGAAATTTATACTATTACCATTAATATTATCATCCTAACAATATGACTCTCTGATTCCCATACCTAAAGCCAGATTTAAGGGTCAAAATTATGGCACTCAGCCGGGTGCGGTGGCGCACGCTTGTAATCCCAGTACTTGGGAGGCTGAGACCAGAGGATCCAGGTTTGCAGCCAGCCTCAGCTACTTAGTGAGGCCCTCGGCAACTTAGTGAGACCCTGTTTCAAAATAAAGAATAAAAGAAAATAGGGCTGGGGGTGTAGCACAGAGGTAGAATGCCCCTGGATTCAATCCCCAGTACTGCAAAAAAAAAAAAAAAGGATGGCACTCTGGCATTAAGAAAACCATAGAAGCTGGTTTTAATCCCAGTACTTGGGAGGCTGAAACAGGAGGATCACAGGTTCGCAGCCAAGTTCAGCTACTTAGTGAGGCCCTCTACAACTTAGGGAGACCCTGTTTCAAAATAAAGAATAAAAATAGGACTGGGGGTGTAACTCAGAGATAGAATGCCCCTGGGTTCAAGCCCCAGTGCTGCCAAAAAAAAAAAAAACATAGGGGGGAAAACACAGAAAAAATAAGAACCATAGAAACACAGCATTGTGGAGTTATGGTTTACAGGTAAAAACAACTCATAGTACCATAGCAATCTATCTCTGTGCTGGAGTAGAGTAGACTGTCTTAACAATGTTGATTACAAGTGATCAAAAATGCCAGTGTCACCACGTTATTGCAAAAGGTAATGAATGAGTAATCCATTTTTTAAATATCAACCTACAAAAATGGTAAAAATAAAAATAATTTGGGTGCTTAAAAGGATAATTTTCCACATGGAAATTTTAGCATCCCCTAAGGATTCTACATTCATCAAGTTTCATTAGTGTAATGAGATTTATAGTTAAAATTCTATATATGGATAATTAATAGAAAGAAAACTACTGTTCTCAACTGCCCACTTCCTCCATGATAAGAGTTCAAGTTGGAATTTTGAGTATAATTTGATAATATTTTTAATTTATTGTTTTAACTTTGTTTTAGCCATGATGTTTTATATATTTGGATATATCAGAAGCTCCTTTGATAGGAGGGAAGCTTTTATGTACATTTCTGAATATAGTTTTAAAAGGATAATACTTATCTTAAACAATAGGCACTTTGGCATATGTTACTAGGTAGTCTTCCGATGATAAGAATGATCATTGTAAATCTTCAGCAAAAATAGCATAGGCATTGTTAACGAGAAGGGTGGGGTAACTTACTAACTCCAGGATTTGAAGAACACTTCTATGGCACTCTCATGAAGAAAAAAAAAAAAATGAGCTACAGAAAACCAGGAAGTTTGGTTACTTGAAAACAGAAGATGCTAAAGACAAACTTATTTAAATGCTCCAGAAATACTTCAGAGTATAAAGGTTTAAAGGCAAGTCAACAGAAAAGTGTTTTTATATGATAAGCAATCTGTATGGATAGCCACACAACAAGAAAACTCGAGTGCTTAATTTGCTTGTCATGATACTTAGCAATCACTAACAAGTAACTTCTGTTTTTCCTCTAGCCTGCCAACAACATTTGCAACTTTGGATATTGATGGTGTAAGAAAAATTATTTTTGCACTACCAGGTAAGAATCATTGAAACTATTTCTAGTTTTGTTTTGTTTTCTAGAAAAATGACCAAAAAATTTTTGGACTTCTTATGTAATAAGTCCCAAATCAGATCACTTGATTTGGAATCTGAAAGATCTGGATTCAAGTCCTAGCCTTGCTAACTGACCTTTTCTGAGGCTGTTTCTTCACCTATAAAATGTGACTGATATCCCCTTCACAGGGTGTTGTGAAAGTCAAACTAGATAGTATCTTCCAAAGCACATTCCAGACCCTAAGATGATAACCAAATATTAGCTGTCACTATATCTTTCTAAGGCACCTGCCTTTTCATTACAGGAAATTGGTCAAAGTTAGCAGTCTAATCACCTCTCACAATTGAATTATTTTGCTCAAGGGTCCAAAGGGCATTGAGTCACCCAAATGATAAGTCAAAAAATAAAGTGCTAGGGCTGGGGTGTAGCTCAGGAGCAGAGCACTTGCCTAACATGCATAGAGCCCTGCATTCCATCCCCCACACCACAAAACAAGACAAACGCCTCTGCCTTGCCAGACTTGGGGTAGTTGGTGGGGGGGCAATTGGAAGGAGGAGCTACCGATACCAGTGCATCTCAGCCAAGTCCTACACATCATCAGTCTGACAAGATAAACTCATCACCACCCTCACTCCCGTGTGAGCAGAAACTCACATGTTCAGACTGCAGAAAAAGCAAAGTAATTCAGTTTACATGGACTTTCAAATTCAATTTTTATTACTTTTTGGCCATGAATGTAAAGTCATTATGATAAATTTAGAAGCAATTTAGAACTTTGGTGAATGTACTTATCAATTTTTCACTTTTAGAGTTATCCTCTAATAATTCTGCACAAATCCTTTTTTTTGACACAGATTACTTCAGAAAATAGCCTACTTATCCCTTTCACATCCACAGATCTCATGGGTTTGGGATATTTCTTTGCTTTTTATGTTAAGCAAATCTTAAAATAGAGATATAAAGAAATGGAGGCAGCAGGAAAAAAAATTTAACATTTTAAGCCCTTATCTATAAGCATAAAAAAACGATATTTCCATCATGTAGAAAATGTTGAGAGAACATATAAGTAAAATGGTCCTCAAAATGCATCTATGGCATGAAACTCCATGGGGTCTTTACTATTTCCTTAGATACTCTGAAAACCATTATATAAAAAAGAAATGGGCTCTCTTCCTAGCTTAATTTCATCTGGAAGAGACCCTTTACTTTGTCTGTAGAAGTTTTGATTTAACCTACAGACCATCAGTGATAGTATAACCAAGAATGTTAGTGTGAAAACCTGTTTCACCATTACTAATGAGTGTTGTTGATCTGCCAAAGCAATTACAAAATTAAACCTATCTTCAAATTGCTACCTTTATTTGAAATTTTCTCTGTTTAGCCCAAATGAGCCAAAAGAGGGCAGCAATGACTCATATGTACATATTCCAGAAATAGCAAAGTGGTTCAATTTACAGGATTTTCAATTTTTTCTTCTTTTTTTTTTTTTTTTTATAATCCTGAGGATCAGATTTAGGGCCTCACACATACTAAGCAAGTACTCTACCACTGAGCTATAGCCCCAGCCCCTGAGGATTTTCAATTTCTAAAGAATATTTTTACTTTCGTTGAGGCCATGTATTTAAAGATTATCTTAATATATTTTAACAATTAAGAGTCTTATGTGCGGGACAAGGTGGGATAGGCCTATAATTCCAGTGACTCTGGGACAGCCTGGGAAATAGCAAATTGCTGTCTCAAAATAAAAACAATAAAAAGATCTGGGGACGTAGCACACTGGTAGAATGCTTGCCTAGTATATGTGAGACCCTGGATTCACTCTCCAATCTGCACCGCTCCCCCCACCAAAAAAATCTCCTGTTCTGTGGGACAGCTCATTTTCCATTGAAATTACTGGTATCACTCATCAGTTTCTGCAACTTAAAAAAATCCATTCTTAACTATTTTTATGTGTAGAAGATAATTGAAGGTATAGTTTTATCAAATAATAGGCTAAACTGACCATCTGACCATTGCCTTTTTTTTTTTTTTTTTTTTTTTTGGTGGTGGTGGTAGTACTGGGGATTGAACCCATGGGGAATACTACCTCTGAAATATGCCCCCAGCCCTTTTTTGTTGTTGTTTTTGTTTTTGTTTTGAAACATGGTCTCTTACTAGGTTGCTGGGAGTCTTGTTAAATTTCTGAGGCTGGCATCAAACCTGCAATCCTCCTGTCTCAGCTTCCCAACTAC